>APFE030140468.1:4268-48078 GCA_000404065.3 Pinus taeda
ATTACCCATGTACACAACTCCATCATTAATTGATTTATATGTCTTAAACCATTCTTTATGGATACACATGTGGTTAGATGCACCAGAATCTAACAACCAATGTTGATCATGATTTGACACATTAACTTATAATACTTCATCACTCATACCTAAACCAGATGTTGAACCTGTATCTATCGTATTTGCCTCCTTCTTCTCTGTCGAAGAATCTACTTTTGAAGTTTGCTGCTGTCGCTTCCAGCAGTCCTTCTTTAAATGCCCTGATTTGCCACAAAACCAACACTTTAGCTTACTCTTCTTCCCTTTCGACTTTGAACGTAAGTTGCTTGACTTCCTGGGGCGTCTTTCTTTCGAATGACCTCTAACCATCATAGCTTCTGATGCAGAGGTTTCGGAATGCGACCTCCTCCTTGTTTCTTCCGATAATAAGGATGCAACTACATCATCAAACTCAATAGTTTCTGATGAACTAAGACTTATAGAAGTAACAAAATGATCCCATGACTCGGCCAACGAGCACAATAAAGTAATAGCTTTATCCTCGGATGGAATTTTTACTTCTATATTTGTAATTGCACAAGAAGAGTATTAAAAGAATTTAAATGATCAGCAATCGATGTACCTTCCTTCATTCGCAAACTGTACAACTGTCGCTTCAGGAGAATCCTGTTGGTTAAGGATTTGGTCATGTACAGTTTCTCCAGTTGCATCCACAAACTAGCAGCTGTTGTCTCCGACACGATATTAAACAAGACATCATCAGGTAGACACAGTCGAATAGCACTTATCGCTCTTTCATCCATCTCGGCCCACTCATTATTTGTGATGTTGTAAGGCTATTTGGATTTGCCCAACAACGCCTTTGCCACGCCATGTTGGACAAGCAAATCATGCATCTTCACCTTCCAGATCTCGAAATTATTTTTGCCATTAAACTTCTCAATTTCAAACCGGGCACTTTGAGTTTTCGCCATCTTGTATCAGCAAAAAAACACAATAATCTCCAAAAAACCAACTTTAAATAAATGAAGTTTGTGTTTAAAAAATGCCTTTGCCTTTAAACAAAACAAACAAACATCTGCCCTTTGTATTTCACATACCAATTTCTGCCATATGCACTTACATCCTTGCTTTTTAAAAAAACTTTTGTTTTTGTTTTGTTGCTGTGCAACTTACAGTACATTGGGCAAAAAATTAATCTCAAAAAACAAACAATTCCTCCACGCAGCAATAACTTTAAATACCAACACGCATTGCATACTTTTTCTCTCCGCTCTCACTTTACTTTCAATATTTTTGTTTCTCTTTGTAAATCAAAAGTGCAATGGAGCAATGCAATACAATATAATAATGTCTTCTCCATCAGCTTACGGCAAAGAAAATCAAATGCTCAGATTTTGAATATCTTTATCACACCCTTTTGCTTGGTATTGCAAATAAAGCCGAAATGCAAATAAGTCTGGGAGATATATATGTATCTATGCAATGTGTGCACACAATGCTGGGCGAGCGTGTCCCGTTTCATTGATGGCCATATAAAATATTTTATATATGACAGCGTGGGCGCTCCTCTACCCGCATATATGACAGCACGTAAAACATCAAATATGCATACCTCCAGCAACGCAAGGGATGTTATACTTCCAGCACGTATCCACACAGCAAAGGATCATACGCTCCACGCAGCAGGTTAATGTATGTTCCACGCAGCAAAGGGAAGAAGATTGTCGTCACCACTCGGCCCCGTCCACAATGACTACCCCGGTCGTGCCTCCGACTGCACCTACGCCCACAGTCGTAGACTGCACAAACGCCAGCACTCCACGCAGCTGTTGTATATGCTCCACGCACCAGCAACGCAGGTTCACTCCACGCCTTTGCACTCCACCTCCAGCACGCGCTCCAGCTGCGCCACGCCTCCAACTGCTCTGATACCAATTGTTGGAGATCAGATGCACAGCAGATTATAAAACATATACACAACAAATAAATCAAGCACAGGAGACACAGGAATTTAACGTGGTTCACCCAACCAATCTGGGCTACATCCACCAAACATAGGCATCGGCAATTCTTTATTAATCAAACAGGAGATTACATAATTAAATCCTCACAAACTCACACACAACTCTCAAACCATCCGTATGGATACCTGTTTTATAGCAAGGAGAATCTAACTGCCTCATAAATCCTCTCACATCAAAATTAGGATGCATTAACTCCCTCCCAACAAACTGGAGTTAATCTAGCAACAAAATTTATATTGTTGTCACCTACTGAGATTTTGCCTATTTTATTCAAAACAGAAAATCTCAACAATTTTGACTTTTGGACCAAGGTCATAAAATTTTAAAGGAAATTAGTTATATTAGTTAAAATTAGTTTTTTTTCATATGCTTAATAGACTAAATGCACTGTAAAAACCCCTCAATACTTCACTAGTAAATTAATCTTCTACCAAAATTTTCTTACTTTACTAAAAATTTAACAACTCCGTTTTAAAAAATTAATTAAAAAACTTAAAACTCTCAACTTTATTTGGGGATGGGATAAAAACCAAAAAGATAAAGTTTTGCCATGAATATGGTTTGGATTATGTAAAATGCAAACTACCTCTTACAAACTACTTGATTCAATCTCATTTTTAATTTCAAGTGTACCATAAAGTTAGACATCACAAACTTAACGGTAGTAGTTTAGATGTCCATCGTTGTCTTAGACATAATATTTAAATAATGTTAATAGTTTAGATGTCCATCATTATGTTAGACATAGTATTTAATAATATTATCTATATCAAATAATTAATGGGATAGATTTGCAGTTGTTTTTAGTGAGGTTTTTTTTGAGGTTTTCCCGGGCGGTTTTTTTGGTCAAATTTTTCTAAAATCCAACAGCAATTTATTGAAATTGCAAGTTTGATAGGTAATTTTTGCACAATCAAAGCGTCCTAGAGGTTTTTCAGGGTACTGAATCCAAATATGCAGTTAAAAAACCATTTTAAATAATAAAAATCAAAATTTAACCTCAATTTTTTCAGCTCACCAGAATCTCCAAAAAATCATACTAAAAACAACTCCGATAGATAAATTTCTTACGTTTCTCTTGCGTTAATTAAAATTAAAGTATAACATTATGTATAACATTATCAGTGTCGAGGCACGATATTAACGTTACCTTAGAGTAACGGCACCGGAAAGTGAAGCATGAAAATCTCAAGATTATCTGGTTTTATATATTTAAATCTCAAGATTATCTGGTTTCAACAAATAAAATAAAAAAGAGTAACAGAGTAAATAACATTGATTTGGTGTCTGGGCAACGGCAAATAATCCCCGACACGACGAAGGAGATTTTCCGGCAGACGGAAATTATGGACCGCATGAGTAACATGCACAATTTCCGGTTGGTCAGGATCGGGGCAACCTTAAGGGACTGTGCCAAGCCACCCACTTAGCACAATACTCCCGACGCGTGGAGGTGGCACATTAAGGAGAGAGGGAACGTCGAAGTTTATGTCATGTGGAGCATTTACTCTATCGGATTGTATTAATGTTGCACACACTGTGAGTGGTTTTGGACCATAGCAATGCAGGAAGGAGTTAAACACTTGGCGTGAGCAGAAGAAATGTCAAAGTTTCAGTTTGGTCTCATGGCTCCATTATGCTTCGTGGGTGTGGTTATATCAAGACCCTAGGGTGGTGGAGCGTCTTAGCGTTTACAGGAGGGTGCCAAAAACTATTATTTCTTGTGAGGTATGTGACTGAAGTAAGTTCTAGTTTACCCATCTTGTTGTCGTGGCTAAGTTATGTACAATTCTGATAAGGGTTGAGCAGTTGTGGAAATAATTACTGTATATAGGGTGGAGAAACTATATATCGACTCGTGTAGGAAGTGAATGAGTGGAATGTTACCTTCTATGCTCAAGGGTTTCATAGAGGTATATATCCTAAAGTTCATGTCCTTTGTAGGGGTGTGTTTTGTTCGGAATTTCATAAGTTCTTCACGGTTTATTTCAAATAAGGGTGGTATTGGTGCAAGTATGGCCATCCTATTTACACACAAGGTCTGTTTGGATGGCACAGTGGTGTTATGTTGAGTTCTTTCTCAGTTGGTGTTGTGGTAAGGGTTCTAGCCAAGGGAGGGTCTTCTCTTTCTGTTCTTTAATTTCTTGTTGTCATTGAAAGGGTTGTGAGGTCGTGGGTGACCACTAGATGTATTTTGTTTGTTTTCTGCATAACTCATCATTTGGTCCTTCTTTTGCGCTGGTGGTCGTGCTTCCGCCTGCGGATTTACAATCCCTTGAACCATCTGGGCTATCCTTTAATTGTCCAGTCTTGTTTGTCAGTGTCGAGTACAGTGGTTCTTTTTCAATTTGGTTTTAACATTGTGAAGCTTCGACTTGAACGATGGATAGTAACGTTGGCTCAGGAGGTGAATTTGTATGTGGATCTTAGTCATACGAGGTTTACAGCCCAGTGTGATTGGAGTGTTTATGGATGTAGGTATGTCGATTATGATTACACAATTCCTTTATCCTTGTTAGTTTTTTTCTGGTAGTCGAGGCGTCAAGAGTTTTTGTCTCCGCCCACCCCTGTCGTTTAAGTCAACTCGTTTGTGGGTTGTATCGATTCTTGTTAGTCCAAATTTGTTGCAAGTCCTTTTTTCGATGGCGTCGTGACAACGACTCATTAGTAGAAGAGGAGGCTCATTTGTAGCATCCTCCTCTAGACAATGCCACCTCTTTGGTTGGTATTCCTTGGCAAAAATTTTATGATGTTGTACCCTTGGAAGTTCAACAGGAAATTCGATCCCTCGAGGCAAAAGAATTGGGTGAACTAGAATATCATTCATATTCTGAGGTGTGTGATCGGAAAATAGAGTGGGTGTCAGACCCAGGTAAATGGAGAAAGTGGCGCCCACATTTCCTACATTTAATCTTCTCTCATAGACAGACGACATCTCTGCTTCATATGGTGTTCTGGGACAAAAAGGTTGACAATTACAAGTCGTTTACGGGTCAGGAGGACCTCAAGCCTATACTGCGAGATATTAGATATGACATGGATGACATCAACTCAGATTCAGACATTGATTCCTCAGCGCCTCAGAATGGAGAAGCAATCATTGATGCCACCCCAATGAAAATGGTCAGTGGCAATACCTCTCCAGACCAGATAGTGATCCTCATTGATGAATGATTTCCCTATGTTGTTTCTACTATTAGTGTTTTTCCATTATTTGGTTTTTGAGTTGGCTTCTTATGTGTTATGTTTCTGTCTGGTTATGTCTACCATATTGTTTCAATAATGTGCGTGTTGTCTCACTGGTCATCTTAGTGTGCTCATTATATATACTAGCCTATACTCATGGCTTTTGTTGAAAGGCAAAAAAACTATTACTTTTGGTTATATGTGGACATGGACTTTTTGGCCTCCATAGTCAACAAGATGCTACAATGCATATTAATTGTAAATTTTGGTTTCTTGGATATTAATAGTAATTAAAGTCGGATATTACAAAAAAAGAAAGTCAATTCTAATATCACGAGGGTGCCAAGGGCTATGCTAGTTGCGATCCACATTGTGTGTTTGAGCGCAAATAGTGATATAACTTGTGAAAACCAAAAGCAAATATCATGTGATTTGCATTACATTGAACTTATCTTGTGCAAAGAATGATATGAGTGACCTTGTTTGTTTGTTTTACAGTAATAATTTTGAACTTCAAAAGTTAATAATCTTTAAAAAAAAATTAGAATGATGATGTTATATGTATTAAATTATTATGTATTAAATATTTGTGATAATTAGTGATTTTGTCACTTCTAAGTTTGTTAAGGAGTATTTGGTAGTAGACGTGTTGGTAAGTTGTTATGGGTATATAGAGGTAGAGGTAATGGTTAAATATATGAGGCTCACATTGCATTCCATGTACACATATAAGTTGTCTAAGTCCTACTCTTTTATCATCTTTAAGATGCTGAGTGCGGATAGAAGATACATCTCCCACTGCCTAGTGACCTACAGAAGATATGGAGTGACCTACAGAAATAAGATATTCCACTTCCAACTGCCTAAAGATATGATTATGTATGGTTGGTGGGGGATCTAGTTTCCCAACGGCACCACCTTGATCAGCATCCCTTTATTAGATTCTATTATGAATGAAAGCAGCAGCTACCACTAAGATTCTTCTTCAAGGGAGTGTTATTGAAGTCTGTGAAAGCTGTTACAATTATGGCCATAATTTTAGTTTTATGAGCTATGGTCAAATAGTAAATTGGTCAGGCTTTTCCATCACTAGTCCAAGGTCAATTCTCAGAGGGAGTGTTCCTTTAACATCTTAAATGAGGAATCCTCAAAATGGCATGTCTCAGGTGTGATAATTTTATAGCTCCAAATCTTCATTCCTAATCTCAATAAATACAAATAGATTATGGTAGTGATATAGGGAGATTTGGGGGAAAAGTCTTCAACTTTGACCAAAAACTAAGGGGTCTTACTATAATAATGATGAGTTTAAATGTTTTATGATTTGGAATTTTTTTAGCAATCTCATCATATTAGACTATAAAATAATTATTTGGGAACATAATTTTTCGTTGTTGAATTTATATTTTCGTTGAAAAAAATGGATTAAGTGCCTTTAAAAACCTATGTACAATTTCAACAATTGAAATTTGCAATTCTAGTGATTTGTAGCCAAATTTTGGGCAAAATGGGTCAGAAAAAGATGACCCTAAAAGGTTGAAATTAGCATGTTTAGACTACATTAAATAATAATAATAAATAACAATCTTTGAACTTCAACACTAATTATTATTCATTTTTTTTTTAATATTTGTCTTACTTTAATTAGAGTAGATTTTCTGCATCTATCAAACTTTTTTTTGTAAGATTTCAATAGATTACTAAGAATTTAAATAAAATACATGCATGTAGAGTCTTCGATGGACTGTGTCCAATTGAGCACATTCAAAGAAAAAAAGGCATTTTTAACCTAGAACTAACCCTATTCAGAGCCTAGGGATGACCATTTTCCCATAGATGGGGAAACACATAGCCTCCCTGAATGTCATGAAACTAGTTTATAACAAAAAAAAAAACAAACTACCATGCAAAGAAGCAACATAGACTGAACAATCCTTTCCTAATTCCTGACACCATTCATAGCCATGTTGAGAATTAAGTAAAAACATCATCTTGACCTTTCTTCAGCCATAATGGTATTTCCCACTTAATTAGTGTCCCATTAGTACTGGTGTCTGCGTCCTATTGTGATTCCTCTTCCTTCTACTTGTCTTTTGTTGTTTCCCTACTGCTAGTGGCTTGCTCCTTCACATAACTACCCAACATATTTGTTTTTTCAAAGGTCTTCTCCACCCTTTGTGTTTGCCCCGGCCTCTTAGGACTTGGCATTTTTCCCCTTGAGAAACCAAATATGAGGAATCGAAGGAGAAGAGTCCAAGCTAACCAAGGAGTTGGAGGATGGGGGCGGCGAGGGTGGTGGAGGGAACTAGATTCCTAAAGCACTAGCCAGAATGTGCAATGTCAACCTAGCCTAGATGAGATGAAAATATAAATTAGTGATTCATCCTTCCACCACACACATAACTTCTTCCTAGCCTCACAAGTGTCGTCCAAGCAAGTTCCTCAATGCCTAGTGACCATCCTCTATGTTTCTTCTCTCCCCCACTTTTATTTCAACAATCATTCTCATAATGCATTGCACAAGGTCCTCATCAAACCTTTATGCTCCTAGACCATGCCAAGGAGGAGGAGGTTGATGACCTCTTCCTCTCCCTCCTTTCCTAGGATGACCATGCTCATAGACAATGATTGTTTGCTTGTATCGATGTGAGTTCCCCCTTCTGACACCACTGAACTCTGGACCTATCTCAGCGATGCAAATGACAAATAGACCAAACACCCGCGAAATGAAAAGAGGCTCCACTTCCCAATTCAACGTTAAGTTCCAATTCATTGTTGTCTAGCCACCCTAACTCATGTAGTGAATGGAGCATCTGGTGATGGCAGGAAGGATGTGTTGCCACCCCTTGCCATAAATTCACTAGTTCAAGCTATCATGGAAGCCATCAATACCTCTAATCCCCGCTTGTGCCCCAAGATCTCGGGTGCATCTATCAAACATTATGCACTAAGAAATGATGTAATAAATGTTGGAGATATATTGTTTGAATTAAAACTTGAAATGCTTCAAATATAAAAGTCTATAGCCCACCCTATACGATATTTATTATTTGTTATTGGTTGCATATTAATTCCATTTGGTATCAATGTTGAATGTGTCATTTGGTATCAATGTTGAATGTTTCAAATAATGGGCAATAAGTAATAAAATAAACATTGAATTGAATAAGAAAAAGCATAATTTTTCATTACATTCAATTGGGAAATTAATGGAAGGGGAATGAAAGCCTTAATCACACACTTTGGGTTTATTAACCAAAGAATTCATAGATTTGTTACAAGATTATATAAAAAGAGAAAAATATGTGTATAAAGAGTAGTTTTGAATTTAACAATGGTAGCCCTTAGTGTATGAACGGGAGCCACCATTCCCTTAGTCGTATCAATATACAATACGCCCTAGCAATTCTTTATTATACCATTGCATGTACCTTCCTTAAAAATGTTCAAAGATGTTCATTATTAAGAGCAATGCATCTAACATATATAAGCGCTAGAATTACTTATATTGCATGTACACATCTTTATATGTCATGCACTAAAATCAAAAAGTGGTATCCTTCAACAAAGTCAAAGGATCCTTTAGATTTATTGTAGGGTAGTCTTTTGTAAAATACCATAATCCCATGGCCACAAAATCCCTTCATAATCAAGATTAGAATGAAACAACACTCCATCAACACCATGATGGAATCTTGGATTTCCATGTGGTAAACATCTCCACTAAAATGTTCTTCGGGCCCAAAGAGGGCTTGTTACCCAACGTATTCAAAAGGCTTGACCATTCAACAAGAACAAGCTATTCACCAAGAGGTCAATCATTTGTGCAATGAGCATGGAAGCCTTACATCTACATCGACAAAATGACTGTGAAAAAAGTCTATAGAGCCATAGTTAAACATAAAAATGCAATTCAAGATGGAGTTCATTAAATTTATGTGTTTTCTACTTCAAACATAAAAGTTGCATATTCAGTTGTGTGCCTACATGCATCATCTCTCAATTTGCAAGGTCACCTACTCCAAAAATGCATGGAATCACACCTATCAACCTAAAGTAAGTGAAATTATTAATTAAAAAATAGAAAATAAAATTTTGTATTTACATAGTTCTCGATATTTTCAATGAACTCTCTTTTTGAAGCCCAAAAACGAAACGGAATGTCATTTTTTTGTGATTAGATGAGAGTTTACTTTTGTAGAGCGACTTTTTATCACAATTTAGAACCTCAGTGCAAAGCATTCACGAGGTGCTAAGACTAGTGGAACATTGAAATCATTACCATCATCACTTAGGAAACAACTTCCCTCGTTTTAAAGAACCACAGATCCAACATAAGGGAGACACTAGGATTCCTAAGACATGACACAATCAAATCTAAGGGCACCTATATAGCTACTCAATCTACCACCAATAGAATATAATAATTAAGGTGAGGACAAGGTGGTTATTCAATGCAATTTTTAGTTTTGAGTGGATGAGGATATAGGGAAATTTAGAAGACTTTCCAAGTCAATAGGTACAAGAGGATCCCCAAACACTACAAAGGAAGAAAACACTTATGGTTGTTAGAAAACTTGGGAGAAAGATGATAAATTATAACAAAAAACAAGTTATTACAACAATAAGAATTTCAGTGCTTTAAATAATTAATAAGCAAGTGAAGGAGGGTTTGAAAGATGGATAAAATTAGAGTTTTATATAACTAACAAAATATGAATTTGGAAATGAATATAATGGCATAAGAAACCCTATACTCCATACCTAAGTGGGCTAAAATAAAAATAAGCAAGACAAATTTAGAGTCTAAAGATGTTTTTTTCTCAACTAAAACATAAGCATAGATACCAAAATGTCTAGAGTTTGTATGGTTAAAAACCATCGTATTGCTGATATAAATTCCTAGTTTTACCTTAAAACATAAAATTACATAATAAAGGGAGAACATTAATGTTTATTATTTTTTGTGTAATATGGGTTCAACTAAGGACTCTCTTAAGAGGATGTAATTAGATCTAGGGTGATATCTATGGTTGTCCACTACAAGCCCTTGAAAATCTACCTAGTGCCTTACAAGATTCAAGACAATTCAAGGGAATATTCTTCATTAGTAATCTTCTAAGGGTTTAAAAGAAGGGAATTTTACAAGAACAATATGAAGAGAATGCACCACCACAACTATAGAAGTATAGTTACACATAATAATGATTCGTAAACAAAATTCTAATGATATTTAGAAAGACCATTTATTCAAAAAATGTTTTCATTCATAAACCTTAGACATGAAAATCCATAGAAGTTGCCTAGTCATCCATACGGCATCTCTTCAAGTAGGCACTCTAATTATCCACCCATAGCTAAGAAGAAATGAGTAAAAATAGGCAAACAATAATGATTGTCCATGAGTAGTAATGATTTATAAGTGAGAAGTGCATCTCTTATTTATATAGAGATTAAAGACCCTTCTCATCCAATAAAATCCCTAAGAACATAAAATAATGTTTTTATCTATTACAAACTCTATAGATAAGGTAACAATACATAAAATATCCATGATAGAAGAGTGTATTGGTCACTAATACCCCTAGTGATGCCTCAATAATGAAGTAAATATGTTTAAAACTAATTCATCCATCATAAATGTAAACTCAATCTCACATGTGTGGCACATGTGGTCTCCAAAGGTGGGAAACTCACTCTAAACTAGTGCGTAAGGACTCAAAAATTGAAATATTTAGTCATAGATGTGCAATGTTTTATCCTCAAGTGCCTTATAATATCCCTAAAAATGTATGCCATTTCATCAAAAGTGCCCAATCATCATAGAAGGTGCAACATCTTATCATAAGGATGTCATGTCATTTCTAAGGGATGTTACGACATCTCAACATGGTTGTCAAATCATCATAAGGCTCAACATCATACAAAAAGTGTGCAACAACCTCAATCAAATGTGGAAGAATACTCATCTATGTCCTGCAACAAACCCAAGGCTCATGTCTTCGACATGTCCATGAAAAGTACCTTGTTCAAGGAGGGGCTTCAAGTGTATATCAATTGTGTACACAATCCAATGCAACACAGAAAGTGAGGCATGCCAAATGTGAACGTAATTAAGTAGATCACATAAGGTATCATCTTCAAACTTCACACTAGCTTATAAATTTATGCAATTTTCCAAGTTTAGGTATGCGGGGTCATCATCGATCCCTATTAGGTGTGCTAGAAATAGAAGTATTTCTCAAGAAACTAGTCAAAGAGTAAATGCAATGACATATGATATGGTTTGGTTTTTTACTTCATGGGTGGTTCCATAGTCATGTAAGGTTATGTATGATATTCATCCTCATGAGTGCCTTTGTTGAGTGAGAGCTTGTGCATTGAGTTACTCTTTCCTCTATATTGTGTCTTAGTATGTGTTTCTTGTCTTTCTATTGTTTTCTTATGTGCTCTTTTCTTTTACTTTGTTTCAAGAAGCCCATTTTTATTATAAATGTATTTTATTGCATGGGGGTTTGGGATTATTCAAATTATTCCTTTTTATTTATGTGTTTCGTTGCATAGGAATTGGGGCAATGACCTCATAAGGAGGGGGTAGAGCTCAAGCTTTACTTTGGATTTTGACATATTATCGATATCCCTTCATTTTATTTTGCATTTTAAACTTTATATTTTTCTCTTTCTCTTTTATATAAATCTCCACCAACCTCAAACATTCAAGCCCCTTCTTCTCACATGATTATGATGCATGAATCTATGTGGGTGGCACATGAAAACCAATCCAAAAGGTGGGACAATAGAGTTTGGAGAGATGGAACATATTATGTGTTAGTTTGGATATGGGAATGTTACCCATAGTAGCACAACTCTAACCAAGTGTGACAACACTTGACTAGGAGATTATGATGACCTCCAAGGCGAAACGAGGAAAAAATCATACCTTTAAATCATTAAGATTCATTATCTAACTCAACCCATCATCCTATTTTCCTGCCCAAATACATTTTACACTAACACTTATTATGAAGCAATGAGAAAATGTACCTCATATGTATATGGCACCATAATCATCAAATGAGTGAGTTGAGCATGATGTGGGAGGCATATGTGGGTCGTTTTCCCATGGAGGCATGAATCTATGGATCATCGAATAAAAATATCCTCTTGTTACCCCTAGAAGTGAGAGGGTAACAAGGCTGAAAGTTCAAGTTATTGGTTTCCAAGGTTGGACAAGAGAAGGGGGCAATAATTGTGAGAGAAAACAAAGAGGGTGGCATTATTAACCTCATTTTCCAAGTAGATGTTCCTAAGAGTCTAGTGTTTATTGAGCTCAAACACGTCAAGGCTAATGAGAAGAATGATTCTACCCTTTCTTGAAGCCCCAATGTGGTCTACTTGTCCTTTCTCGACAACATGCCATTGTCATTGAACCCTTAACATTTAAAAATGGGTACTATAAACAAAACATAAATAGAAAATGTGGTTAAATACATATTTTATATATGTTTTTATTAACAAAGAAAGACACACACACACAAACTCTTCAAAAATCACATAAATAAAATGAAATTATAAAAACAAAAACAAAACTAAATCACAATTATAAATAACAAATTTATCGTGTAAATATTATTTTCAACATTATTGATGCTCCTACAAGCATCATCTTCTATAAAATCTCGTCAAACTCGTTCATCAATTTACATTAAAAAATATGCTAAGCCACCTTAACATGGCATCAAATACTATAGCATGTGGCCTAATATGCATAACCAAGAGTACTTATCTAAATAACTTGAAATGGTTGGCAACTAAACAAGGGACTTCCACTCTCCACCCAACCATAGGCCAACTACACTACAAACTTTCTTGCAACTAACCACCCCCAAGACGGATCTAGGGTTTGAGGGGAAATGCTTGCAAAGGTAAGGGGTTCACACCAATGGATTGAACATGATTTTTAGGAGATGGATTCCACTACTCCAGTGCTTCACCAGCTCAACAACCAATGCTTAATGGTCCATTCACTCACTGAAGTTCACATAGGCCACACAGGTATAGGCAAGATCTCAATGGATATAAACACAACTACAAGGGATATCAACCGCATCACATAGAGCAGGCCATTAATTTAACGGAAAAGTATAAAAAAGTAGGGGAATATGAGTCTGCTAAGGTTGGATACACCCCAATCTCCAAGCGTCCAACACACCCTTCTTCTCTTATCTACTAATTGTACATGTGTATCTTTTCATTCTCTCTTTTTTTCTTCTTTGTGGCTACTAGAGCCCGACCTTTTTATTTTGTTTGTTCTCTTCTTGATCTACCTATCCCAACCTAGGAATGGGCACCACCTACCCCTTTGTACCACTCAATGCACTTGTGTCTCTTCCTTTCCTTCCCATCACAAAATTAAACATCCACATTTTCCTCCATCCAGTCTCATTTTGCCATTTACCGGATGATGGTTCGATCTGTTATGCCACCTCCTCTCTCTTCGAGTGGATATGGACCTATTCACAACACACAGTAGGAACCCGATAAATAAGTAGCAGGTGAAACCCATTGATACATCACCATTAATTACATCATTCTATTAAACTGATATGGGTCATGGCTTCAAGCAAAATAGGTGGGAAAGCAAGCTTCAGGTATGAAAGTGGTTTTAGGTAATGATAGTTGAGCAAGCAGGTTTCCCTCAAGCCAAGGATCTATAAGGTTGTCCAACCTTGAATTCTATTAATTAATTAATTATTATTATTATATGTTTAATCAGTGGTCTAGCCAGTCATGGTCCTTCCGCATTGGAATTACAATCACAATCATCATTACAATAAGTAGGGGTAGAACACGAAGATGTTACAAAGGGCATTACAAAAAACATTTTAGATCAAAAATTGTTGAGAAGGGGAAGGGATATGATGGTTTTCCTTCTACATAATCAAAAACCTCCTCAAATAAAGGATGGAATGTGCACTTGGTTCCTACAAGCACACATGCACATCATGAGGCATGTTTGGTCAACTTCGGTGCATCCTTTCATATGAATCCTCTCAAGGAGTGCTTTTGGAAGTATGAAAGGTATGATGATCATGATGCTTTCCAAGAGATGACTTGACATCCATAATCATAGGATGAATAAAATTCAAGTTTAATCTCATGAATGGAAGGATTAGAACACTCCATAGTTTTAAGCACATCCCAATATTGGCTAGAAATTTGATTTCTATAAGCAAGATGAACGATGTTGGTGTAGGAATAGAGTTTGAAAATGAAACTTGCAAGATGGTTCAAGAAGAAATGGTTTTGATGAGGGGAATTCAGATAATAACTTTATATAAGATGTTGGGAAACAATATTAGTGATGGGTTCAATCATTCTATTGTTCTTTAGAGTGGAGCTAAAGAAGGAAAGGCTTCTACAATCTCTAGAGAGGACATTATACTGTAGCATCAAAGACTAGGACATATCAGAGAAAAGGGCCTTTGGATACTACATGGTAAAGGTATGGTAGAAGGTATTTCTAATTGCTCTCTGGATTTTGATTTCAATGAACGTTACTTATATGGGAAGCAAAATCAGGTAGGATTCTCCTTTGATGCTATGAGGGCAAAGGGAATATTAAAATTGATGCAGTGATGTGTTTAGACCAGTGTTAGTTCCATCACTCAATAAATATATGTACTATGTCTCACTTATAAATGAATTATTAAGGAATACATAGAGTTATTTCCTCATAAAGAAATATAAATTCTTTGACAAATTTAAAGAGTTTAACGCTCTTGTGAAAACAGATAGAAAATAAAATCAAAGTGTTGAGGACACATAATGGCAGAGAATTTCACAATAATGAATTTGAAGAATTCCTTAAGAAGTGTGGTAGCAAGGAAGAAGACTACTCTAGACACACCTCAGTAGAATGAAGTTGCATAAAGGATGAATAGCACGTTGTTGGAAAAATAAAGGAGCATGCTTAATAATGTCATATTAGGATAGGAATTTTGGTAGAGGTAGCGAACATTGCACGTTACCTAGTAAATTTATCTCCCTCAGTAGTGTTGGATGACATGAATCCACGTGAGGTATGGACTGCTAAGAAACCATCTCTTAAACATCTTGAGGTATTTCATTGTGATGCTTATGTACATGTTCCAAAGGAAAATTGAAGTAAGATGGATAATAAAGTTGAGAAGTGTATGTTTATTGGCTATAACGATGATTTGAAAGGTCATAAGCGTTGGAACCCATAAATTAAGAATGTTGTGTATAGTCAAGATATGGTATTTAGAGAAATCAAAGTTGTTTTCAAACAGGAAGTCCAACAAAGGGAAAAAGAACTAGATAAGATAGAGTTTGAATTAAAGAATGATGAATCAAACTTTATAGAAGAACAAGAATCAGAAGACGAAGAACCACATGGTCCAATATTAAGGAGATTGGTTCAGGAAAGAAGGAAACTAAAAATGCATAGTCCACTCGATTTCCATTTGAATTTTTATTTGTTTATTACTAATGATGATCCTAGAACTATAGGGAAGGCAATGGATTCATAGGATGGAAAACTCTAGGAAAAGGCCATGGTTGAAGAAATAGTAGCCTTGGACAATAATGAGGCTTTGGATCTAGTGGAGTTCCCAATTGGAAGAAAGCCCATTGGCACCAAATGGGTGTTTAAGAAGAAGATGAATGCCAAAGGAAAAGTGGAGAACTACAAATCTTGGCTAGGAACAAAAGGTTATTCCCAACTAGAGGGAATTGAATTTGGTGAGATATTCTTTTTCTCATGTTTCCAACCTAACTTCTAATAGATTTCTTTTATTTTTTTCTATTCCTTTGATTTTGAACTTGACCTTGGTGACATTTTTTATTATGTTTGCAAGTTAATTTCTATTAGATTTCTTTTATATGTTGTTATTGCTTTTGATTTTAAAGTCGAACATATGGACATGAAGGAAACATTCCTACAAGGGGATTTGGAACAATAAATTTACATGAAGTGGCTAGAAGGATTTGTAGTGAAATAAGAGAAACATAAAGTATGCAAGATGAAGAAGACCCTATATGGATTAAAGTAATATCCAAGGATGTGGTATAAAAAAATGTTACTTATATATTGGGACTTGGATTCACAAGGAGAAAATAGGATCATTGTGTGTATTTCAAATTAGTTGTTGATCATCTTGTTTATTTGGTCCTATGTGTGGATGATATGTTGTTGATTGGAAACAACAAGCAAATCATCCAAGATATGAAAACGCCATTGTCCTCTAATATGACATGAAGGATATTGGTGATACAAATTTCATTTTGGACATGTAGGAAACTCTAGTTAGATAAAATGAAGTATGTCAAGAGAATATTGCAAAGGTTTAATATGAAAGAACAACAATCAGTAAAGATCACTATTAGAGTAGGTGTAAATTTACATGTGGATCAGTGTCTCAAGACACAACAACAAGAAGAGGACATGTACCATGTTTCATATGCTACTGTAGTTGGTAGTTTGATGTATGCAATGGTATATACTAGACTGGACAATGCACATGTAGTGGGAGTATTAAGCACGTATATTTCAAAACCAGGAAAGAAAGATTAGGAAATAGTAAAGAGGGTTTTCAAGTATTTGTGTTTCACTACTATTTATGGAATGTGTTAACATGGAAGATCATATTGGACTAGATGTTTGAAATACATGGCTTTGTTGATGCAAATTGGGGTAGAGATTTGGACTGGAAAAGGTCTACAAGTGGGTACGTGTTTAACCTGTTTAGAGGAGCAATCAGTTGGATGGGCAAGATATAGTATGCAGTGGCACTCTCAACTATAGAATCTAAATACATGGAAGCCATTCATGTAAGAAAGGAAGTAGTATGGATACAGAGATTGTATTCAGGTATTTGGTTGGTACAAGAAGTTGTAAGGATAGATAGTTATAGTCATAGTGAAATGTTCATGCTGAAGAACACAACTTATCATTCTAAGACAAAGTATATTGATGTTCAATATCACTTTATGAGCAACATGGTTGAATTCAAGAAAGTGTTACTGATAAAGGTGTACACCTTCAAGAATGTTGTAAATTCACTAACAAAATTTGTGAGCACTAAGAATTTCTATTGGTGCAGAGAAGCAATAGGCATAGGTTTCATATATTGTTAATCATATACTATTGTGACCCCCATATGAAAAGAAAACGATTGGGAAAATGTTGGATATGTGGTATATTCTTTGCATGAATATACCCACACGTGAATCATATGCACCGGGCATGGTCGAGGGTCACAAGGGAAGAAAAGCCCTTAAAAAAAATCACAAGTTTTGTCTCTACATTTTTATGGTTTTCAACACACGGTTCTTTCTTTTAGAGGTTTTGTATTGCATGATGATTAAGCCCATGGTTTTGTAATTCCATTTAAGGAACTACAGTTGTATTCTAATCCATAGTTAATACATTGGGGGTTTATGGATGTAAGTAGATATACATATTGTATTGTAACATTGTAAAGAGATAATATGTTGAAAAGCATTTTTGGTCTTCCCAGTTTGGGCTTCCAAGATAAAATATTTGCATTAATTGTGTGTGTGTGTCAATGCACCTTTTATGTCTTTATTACGAATCAGTTTACAACAATTAATTGTATCGAGTTAAAACCAACATTGTCGCCATCATTTATAGGGAATAGGGTCAAGTGTGGGAGACACCTATAAGGAGGCAAAGGTGCTTATCTTTCTAGTTTAGTCTATGAATCAAAGCAGGTGAATTCAACCTCAACAACAATTCATTGTAAAATAATTGAAATACATCTCTCAACTCAATTTCTCATATCCATATCTAAGAAGGGAATCTCTCATTCTATTAAGGTGGCTCTAGTCAGAAATTTTACATCCCTCTAGCCCATAAAGTTGTGGAAACATGGGTACTAGAGAAATGGTCTCCCAATATCAATGGAAAGGTAATATAATTTGCTTATGGTCATGGTTATTATGTCTATCTCCTTTTAAATAAGGGAGAGTAGGATCTAATATTTAGATCTAGTCCATACTTTATGGGATCCTGAAGAATGATCCTCAGAATTCAATCCAAAATAAGAGATTTCAACAACCCCAATGTGGGTCAGATTACCCCACCTTCCATTAATTTTCTAGGATGTTTGATCCCTTGGAGAGAATAGAAATAATATGGGTCATTTTGTTGACTAAGTAGAACTAAAAGGAAACCTATATTCTTGTGCGAGAATATGCATGGAGGTTTATCTAAAGAAGGGACTCCTAGAATCTTTGCAAACCAATCTAAATGGGTGGAGCCATCACTATGTGCCATATTATGTGTGAATTCCATTCAAGTGTATTTCTTCTCATGATTATGTACAATTTGTTAAAAACTATCCAAAAATCAAAGAAGAGCAATATTCTACAGAGAATCGAGTCAAAGAAGGAACCCAAGTTCAAGATGATTCCATGAAGGCATATAAATTTCCAACGTAAGACACCACCTTATACAAAGTCATCATAGGAAGATCACCCACATCAAGAAACAACAAATCTGAAGTTATTGGGAACTTGGATGGCTCAATAAATACTAAAGACATGGAAAAGGAAGTTGAAGAGGAACAAATAATGGATCTCAACTCTAGATCAACTCAACTTGATATTGGTAAAATCCCATCCCCCAAGGATCTAATAACCAATGCCCAAGAAGAAGAGAAGGAATCAAATGAAGAAGAGGAAGATGAAAAGATGCAAAGGAGTTAGAGGAAGAAGAAGAAGCAAAGGAAGCAAAGGAGGAAGAAAGGGAATTGGTTCAGGAAGAGAAAAAAAAGAAGCGGAACTAGAAGTGTAGGTCCATTTTATGTCCTATAAATCATTTTATTTTGCTAAATTCCTAAAGAAAAATACTCCAAATACCTTATAAAGGAAACGTAATCCAATTGGGACTGGATAACATATGAAGGTTAAATAAACATCCTCTTGGGACATCAAGAAACTCTTACTTTTCTCTTGATTAAAGGGGGATTATAACAAATAAGTGATGAATATGTTTTGTTTCTATATTTCTCTTTGCAATCAATTTGGAAGAATCTATCCATGTACTCTATAAACTAGCATGAGAAGCCCCTATATAAATTCAACTTCTCTCCCCCTACTCTATGAAGGGAGGTGGAAAATATACAAGAAACTCAAATAGTAATATTTATAAGCTTTCTTTTAGCTATGCTAAAAGTTATTTTTTATAATAAAATAATTTTCTATTTTGGTTTTTAAAAAAAAGGTTCAAAATTCATTCATGGTGTTAACTTAATATTCAATGTAATCCTTAACAAGATGTAGTACACAATTGTATACACTATGCCTATAAGATCATTCTCAATGCCATGATGATATATGAGGTAGAGGTACCTCATCAATATAGGAATTAAAGTTGGAAGATAACCCTAGGTTGGATTATCATAAAAGTTAACCTTCATATCAAAAATCTCAACCCTAACACCATATAGGAACTTATATAATCCAAAATACCACATAATGACCACTATAAGCTTACAAATGTCACCAAGACAATAACATCACCATGACACAGCAAACGCCAACCAGACATTACAAGCATGACCATGATAACATTAACGCCATGACAGTACCAGGGCTCCTTATGATTGAATTCAAGGCACAAGTGACACAAAGAAGGAAATGTTACATAATAAGCCAACATATAAGAGATCACAACACCCCCTCCCCCTATCATCAACTTGAAACAAGTAGAAGGAAACATGGAATAATAAGAAAAAATCTTAGATCATAGGTTAGCCAATAAAATGTCAAAAATGTTCAGTTAATATTCAACCAATCAAATATTACATCTCAACACAAGTTTGGTTAGAATTATTGTGAAATTGATCAACATTGGCCATATATATTTGATCCCACATAAACTTGGTTTGTTTTATGTTAAGACCCTAACGTCAATCATTAGTAGTATATTAACTATAGCTAAGTTAGCTTAATGGTACATTACATCATGCTTTATCTACTATTTATAATAAAGGATATTCATTTGTATCCACATTGTGTCTTGTGCATTGGAGATATTGTAAATGTAAGCACCCCCCTCAAAGTAGATTTTCATTCAATGACCCTTTATCATTCTAAAGGCATGAAGTTACTTCTTTTTTATATATGCATGCTACATGAGGAATTTGTTTCATAAGTTTTGGTTTCAAAGCATATGACCCTTGGTTAACTCCTTCAAAACAAGTCATCCTACCATTTTCACTATTAACTTTTCTTTTATTTTTGTGGGGGGTGGGGTGCCCACGCAACTTTGAGACTGTGAAGGGAATTATGAGTTCTTTGGCATGCATTTTGGTTTGACTAATGCTCCTTCCACTTCCATAACTTTATGAACCAAAAAAATTGACCTCATCTTAGAAAGTTCGTGTTGACTATATTTAATGATATACTTATCTATAGCAAATCATGGAAAAAACATATTAAACATGTGACTAAAGTCCTACAAATTCTCGAGAACAATCAATTGTATGTAAAAAGGACTAAATGTGCTTTTTGGAAGAAAGAAGTAGAGTATTTGGGTCATATTGTCTCTTAGAAATGAGTCAACGTGGATCCTCAAATGATTCAAGTTATTTCAATCTAAGGGTTAGTGAGAAGTTACTAATAATACACCAAAAAAGCAACATATGTTTTTATATACACCAGTATATACATATATACATAGATGAGAGAAAGGAGAGATAACACTACTAGTGGGAGACCATAAAACAATATCTTTATTTATGTATCACAGTACTTACAATTATTCCCTCCAATATTTATCTATGTGTTACACATTATGCTATTTATATATCATGATCAATTACAAGGTATTTATAATTGTCTCACTACCTTGGTTGATCCACTTGACTACATGGTCAATCGGCTTACATTCTAACTTGATTGTTCAACTTGACTTGCATGCCCAACTCACTTAGATTTTGACTTGCTATTTGAAAAGGTTTGATTATCAAGGCTAGTTAACTGAGTCGACTAGTCCTTCTAACATCTCCCCAATCTCAATTTCTTGCTTGTCCTGAGCAGCTGGGAGATGTGGATTACAATGAGAAAATTTTCAGAGAGGTTATAATACAACACAAAAAATTATGACACATTTTATTCTTATGTTTGTTATGGAGCTTGAGTACTTGACTTCTTTTTTGTAGTCGACGTTGATGTCATTGAAGTCGATGTATAAACTACTAATGTTTGTAGAGATGTTGTCTATACTTCCTCAAAAATGGTTTCTAGCCATGCATATAGGGGTATGTCTTTCCCTAATAGTTTGACCCATTTTTATTTATTTATTTATTTATTTATTTATTATTATTAATTATTTTATATTATTTTTCTTGCATTAAGATCATTCTAATTCTATTTATGTGGATTTCAACTATTGACTTGGAGTCAAAAATTTGGATTGTGACATTGTAGCTATGAAAAACTAAAATCTTGGTGAAATTGGGAAAGTTGCAGTGCGTTGTTATTGCGGGGTTGAACCTTGAGATCATCTTACTTGATATCTTATGGATATGCAGTGGAAGTAACTATAGTTGATAGTTGAAGGTTGACCATTCATTTATGATATATTTATCCTGCACCCTTGTGGAAGTCATTTTTTCCAAATATTCAAGTTTATTTGTTAGGGAGGCCTCATGTACCTCCTGCAGGTCCAAGTGGCACTAACTTTCTAGACTATGTGCTTGATCCATGGATTTATTTGAGTGTGTGAGGGTATTGTTGGATTATTCTTTTGATCTTTTCCTTTCTCAAAACCATTTTCTTTCCTCCCGGACCAATGTTGTCTCCACTTCCCTTTCTATAGCTATATGAGATGGTCAGGCTTGATTTGCTATGAATTATAGCGTCATGCTTTCCCTATTAGTTAGATCTTTAATCAAAATTTGTTGCAATTTTAGTCGACTAAAAGTTGTGAAAAAATAACTCGGTGAATAATTTAGAATCATTGACAATATTATCGTCTCGTTTATCTTTGCCTCTAAGTTATTTCTTATTTGTTTGAATTTATTGAATTCCTCTCTTAAGATAACATATGTTTGATTTGCTTTCTCCTATTAGATATACTATTTTACCTATTGTTGATCTTCTTTTAATTATAATTTCATGTCAACCAATTGATGAAATCGAGACTTAAGAGGGTCTAGTTGATCTATTTCTATGCTTCTTTGTCATATTTGTAGCTTTTCCTTGACCAATCATATGTTGTCTTTCCATACTTGATTTTATTTGGCCTTTTTGAGTTTTATTGTTCCTTCCTTACTAATTGTGTTTCTCCATCATAATGTTGATTATTTATATATTTTGTTATATAAGTCAAAAATATGGTTGTTGGAAGATTCCTAAGGGTCAAATCTAACCTTGGAAAACCCTATCGGTTCCTTAATAGGTTGGAATATTGTATAGACTCTAGTTGGAACTTGTTTCTTTCTCTTATTTTTCTTCATTGTAGTTCATGTTTCTTGAATTGGTTTCTTTTTTCAATTAGGGATTAGTTGTGTAGGCTTAATTATTTCTCCTATTGGTTCTATGGAAGTTGGATACTAGGTTTAATCTTGAACATGTGTTGTGGAAGTCATAAGCTATGTTTCTTTGACCTATTCTCCTTCTAGCCTTTGTGATACATTCTCCATTTTTATGGGATCTATTATGGGAGGCAATTAGTATTGGAATTGAATGTGCTTGGTCTGGTTGATTCTTCTCTAGTTATTTCTACTCCTTGGATATTGTTGGCTCTAGTTGAGTAAACTCTTCTAGTTGTATTGGCTCCTTTAGCTCATTTGGATTTTATAGTTGAATTGGATTTGTTATAGGGTTCAATATTAACAATATCAATAGTTGATGGTTCAACTAATTATTGATTATCTCTTGTTGCTACACTTCATCCATTTCACGTTTACTGGGTTCATTCAAGTCATACTCCTTAGCCAGTTTGCTTTATTTTGACTGTGATATCTCCACCTTCTTTTTCTTTCCTTTATATTTTTTTGTAGGCAGTTGTGGTGACTCATCCAACTTCGTCTTATATATAATATTTAGGGGAATTTTTGAGATGATACCTCCTCTGTGACAGATTTGGAAAGACTAGTGGTGACTCCCAAGTCAAGTCAATATGATCAGATTGCCTTATCCATGGCCACTTTGGTACTAGTTTTGAATACATCCTTTGTTGTTGTCTAGGTCCAACAGTGCTTATATATTTTTTGGATTTGCTTCTTTTTGTGCCTTCCAATTCAACTTTCATTCCTCTTGCCTGTGTAATTGTTTCCTTATCTTTTTCCATGGCCTCTTTAAAGGTGGGTCTGACATTCGACCCCAAAATGCCTTATATTTATGACGACTCTTGTTGAGATGTTTTCTCCTATTCCCTTACCATATTGGCCAGTTTCTCTACTAACTACTATACTTTTTTTTTAACTCGCTAGGGTCATTTAATTCAATGGATTGGAATTCCATGAGGAATTTATTAATGCCCTTGCCAACATGTATGGGATATATTACCACAGGTCTTTTCTTTTCTTTCTCATATATTCCTTGGGGTGACCTAACCATTCTGTCAAGGCTATTGATAAGTTGTTGGATGTACATATCTACTTCTTTCTCTTCCTCTACTTCTTTGTCCATGAGTGGAAAAATTAGTTCAGCCAACTAAGTTCAATGCCTAAGCTAGAATAATTTTGTGTTTGGTTGCCTTTCTAGTTCCTTAAAAATTGTTCACATGTCAGCTAGTATGATAAGTCCTTTGGAGGAAACACTATACCTTTGGTGTACCACAACTTGGTCATGTCGAGAAAAAGTTAAATGTGTGTTGAGTTAAGGAGTGCCCAACGAATCCTCTACAAAACACTTCATCTATGGCATACATTCTTTAAATTTTCCATCCAAGATTATGTTGGACCATTATCTTGTGTGGGATGGATTGTGTCGAGCCAATTGCTCCAACTACAAAATATTGACGGTTTTGCATTGTCGGGGTTTTATCCATTGTAAACACTAGTTATCTGACTAGATTAACTTAGCTCATTACAAGTCGAACCAGTATGGAAGGGAATCAAATTTCCTTACCTATGTTCTGGCACTCTCAACAGTTTGGCTTTATCATGTTAATAAGTGATTCACCCATTTAAACAATTTTCCTTCTCCTACAATCTATCATGTTGCCTCCAACATATTTAGTTTTATGTCAAATGCTCGGCCTTCAGCTGTGAAGTAAAGGGATAGTATGAAACAAATTTATTTTATAACATGTTCAATCACTCGACTAGTTATGATTCCTTTTTAGTTCTTTGTTGTTGTTGACACTATGAGATTTTAGATCTTGTATCTAGGGTCACATGTTTCAGGTATTATTTCTCCTCTTCTAGGTAGAATAATGATTTTATGAATAAATACAAGAGTGATTGGAAGTGCTCTTTTCAACCATGTGTATCCTCGATGGAATCAACTGAAAATAAACTTAGAAACCTCCACTTTCCATTCAATGAATTCATATTCAATGGCATGTCAATGTTGTGTTTTTTTATGTTTCTCCACCACTTGGGCTTCTTGTCCTTCTTTCTCAACTAACTAGTTGAATTATTGCTAGTGCCTATCTCATTGGGATTCTTCTATTTTAGCCTGGTGGATGTTATGTTGTCAAAGTTGTAACTCCATTGCATCTTCCCTAACAAATATTTATTTATATCTTGGATCAACTAAGGTTTCTCCCATTTTCACTTAGGCTCTCATCTATGGCATCAGTTTAGCTGCTTGTACGTCTAAAGTCGGTTCCTAGGTTTTGGTTGTGAATGTTAATCAATCCATTTAAGCTTCACAAACTTGGCATTCAATCACCCCAGTGTGAAAAATAATGTGGCAAAGTCATACAACTCTTCTCTATTTATAGTTTTATTTGATGGGGAAGAGATAAATTCATGTGCTAAAATGTTGACACTTTTTGAAATTTATGAGTGCATTTAATGTTGTCTCATGTGGAGGTGACAAGTGAGTGCCACTTTTTCCATAGTCGACTAGGTCATGTCAAAGGTTAGTTTACTCACGTGTTGGGTCAACTAGGTCTTGTTGGAGGCTAGTTGATTGGGATTTTGTAGATTGGTCAATTAAATAGCTCTCGTTGATTTTTCTTGGTTGATCGAACCTTGAATTTCAGTCGACTTTTGTTTCCATATTGAGTTGATGCCATCAATTGGTTGGTTTCCTATAATCTAATTTACCGTTTCGATCATTTTTATTTCTCTAATAAATTCTTCGATGATATTTTCTACGATTAGTTCCAAATAGTCAATTGGATTCACTTTGTTTTGAACTTTGATGATGTTGTTTTATTTTAACCAATTCTAAGAGACTTGATTTTTTTTCCTTTACTACTTCCCTCAAATTTGTATTCAAATACTAGTGAAAATCTTGTCCTTTTGGCTACACTTGACTTGTATGCTCTATCAACCTTATTTTACTTTTGGTTTTCCAATGGCTTGATTCCTTTTCCATTTTTCTTCTTCTTCTTCTTCTTCTTAAGTAGTTTATGGATGAGTGGTTTTATTTGTGGTCTCAATTAATTATAAGATACTTTCTTCTAGAAAATTATTTTATATAATTTCTTATAACCAATTTTATTATTAACTACTATTACATAAAAAAACAAACAAAATAGTTTTAAAATGCAGAAGGAATTATTGACTACAACTTAAGTGGTTTTGGTCAAGTGTAGTTCTAATGGCACCCCCAAAGAAGTTTTCACCATTAATCATGATATTGTCAATTAGTTGTAATACTTTTTGATTCAGACATCATTGACCACCTTGTCAAACAACTTCCCTCTTAGCTTTCTCAATTGAACTGTGTTAGTTTATCTGATTTCTTCAATGACAAATGAGCTTAACCGCACAGTTTCTAGTTTTCAAGGATTTCTTTTGATTCTACTATCATATAAAAACCCCAGATCTCCTTGCTTTATATCTTTATTTTTTATATGTCAGTTACGCTACGCATTTTTCTATCTTTTTATAATATATTGATGATGCAACATAATCTATCAGTATTCCTCTAATTGATTTAGTTGGTGAAGTCTCTAGTGCTTAGCCCTGTCAATATTGTATATTAGGATAGAAGATACTTTTGCAACATTAGTCTGGAAATGTAGTGGGACTACTTCCTACCCATATATTAAATTAAAGGTGTTTGCCTAGTTGATATTTTGTATGTTGTTCTATAAGCCCATAATATCTTTGTTAATAGATTTAGTGGGCCTAATGGCTCAAAATATGTTCTTTTTGATAGAGGTCACAAGTCCAAATCCAGAGGAGGGTAGAGTATGTGTACATGTGTAGACTTTAGCAATCAAATCATTGCATGGAAGTGGGTCCCTTATCCCACAAACAAGGGGATATCATACACAAATTTTGTGTCTAGCTTGGTTGTAACCTTAAAATTATATTATTATTATTACTACTAAATGATTCAACCATGTCATTTGTTTGTGGATCATATTGTTGAAGTCTTCATATGATTAATTAATAATTTGCTCAATAATTCTTTGATTGCCCCATTTACAAAATGTGTTCCTTAATTGTTGATGATGGTTAATAGACAACCAACTATTGTGACTATATTTTCATAATAAATTTTGCGTCTATTTCTTTTATGCACGACTCGACTAACTCTTCCTCTGTCCATTTTTTCAAATATTCAACAACAATGATTATATACTTCACTCCACTTTTTTTGCTCATTGCAAGAATAGTATGACAAATTTGATCACCCAAATTTTAGAGGGTAACATGGGTTTACCAATTTTAGAGACACCTCATCTTTCCATAATGGTCGGCCCATTCGCTGGCAAATGTCATGTTTCTTTATATAATTTTGACGATCAGAGTGTAATTTTTACCACCAAAGACCAACCTAAAGAATCTTCTAGGTTGTTGTATCCACTTGGTAGTGTCCTCCTATTGTCCCTATCCATTCTCTTCCACATTATACAACACATCATCAAAGGGAAAAAATTGCTCCTGGTTTATATAAATACCTATTCATTCCTTAGGAGCATGTTAAACTCACATGGAATGTAAACAGCCAAATATAAAGATAACCATTTGATGATTATATTATTCTTATGATATACATTTATAGTACATGGTGTTACCCTTGGATTCATATTCCAAGTGGTCTTTTGGACTTCGATGGCTGTTCACATTCCACACCAACCCATAGAATATTAGATGTCCAACATTACTCCCCTTAATTCGAAGGGGTATGTATGAGTCCAAGAAGAGAGCCGTAATACAAAATGTACAAAAATGCATGGCAGCACTCGGCTAAATGTGCTCTCTGAAATGTTGGTATAAGGGTGGTTGGTTTAAGGATGACCACCAACACTGGAATGCTTAGTGCAGTTCTCGGAACTCTTCCAAATCTGGCAAGAAGATGAATTCTTCTGCTAGAGGAAGTGTCCCTAATGATTTGGAGAGGGAGACCTTCAACCTGAAACAAGGAGGTCTACAACCTGCGGTAGTTTAAGGATGAGCACCAACTCTGGAATGCTTAATGCAATTCCTGAAACTCTTCCAAAATTGGTAAGAAGTTGAAGTCTTCTACTATAGGAAGTGTCCCCAATTTTTTGAAGGGAGGTCGCAACCCCGCATAGATGGTTTAAGGTTGACCACAAATCGAAGGCATGCTCAAGGGCATCTTTGTCTCTAGCTACAACTCTGAATTTGGTATGGCAAGTTGTGGCTCAGGCTCGCTTGATGTGGCTTTGAATCTTGTAGATGACCATCACTTCCCCCTGTCAGATACAAGGTGAGATGATGGAGAAAACTCAACTGCAAGATTGTTCAATACTCTAGAACAAGTTCTGACATATGATTGAAATATCTTCTTGGTTGTTGAAGCCCATTGCCAAGAAGTGATACATCCAAGATGAATCTTTATTCTTGCAGGAGGCTTGTTTTTGAAGCATCTATTTAAAGAACGAGTGGTTTTATGACAGTGCTCACATGGATGAAGATGAAAATAGTGATCTTTCATTTAGCCAACTCGTTCACAATGTTGGTATTTAACATTCTATTGTCGTTGTTGTGGAAGAGGACCAGAGTCTGAAACAACTGAAGGTGAACCACCATGAACAAATTCAACACTCTAAAATTGGATGGGCTTTGAGTAATCTAGAATATGAAAGGACACAACCTTGTCATATGCAAGACCTATTCTATACTTGTTATGGATGAGCTCTTCCCAAGTTCTGATGATTGGCTTCGGAAGTGTGTAATGAATTTCTGCTTTTGCATGAAAATTTGCTCCTCAAATGGGTACTACATCTGTCATTTCTTGTTTTTGATGGGTGTCATGATGCTTATGTTGTTGTAATTCATCTTGCTAAAGCTGGGATTCAAGCTACAAAAAATCAATCTTTTCCTGTGCATTCTACAGGCATGTTTTAATATCACAGAGAGTGTTTTTGTTGATTTTCACCATCTCATCAACAGTTGAATGAGTGAGACTATTTAATAACTCTAATACATCACCAATCAGAGCCATTTTAGAAAAGAAGTATTAGTTGCCAATCACAATGATTACAAATATTTTCCAATCTCCACTACAATCATAACTTTACTCTCTCTGTAGCATAAAATATTTCTTTATGATACTTGTATAATGGGCAACAAACTAATACAAGTAAATCTCAATACACATACCAATTCAAAATTGTGTATGCCAACATCTGCAACTTCACAATGTAGAGAAGGGATATTTAACCATAGGTTTCTTCAATGCAAAGCTTTAAGAATGTTCAATGCTCCAACCTAATTGATCCAAGATATTTTACTTATAGATGCATCAGAATTACATGAAACAAAGCTTATAAACCATGGAACTCAAAAGCACATAAGATAATGTGGAAATAACACGATCAGCAAGAAACCATGACACAAAGATTTGATTACAGAGTTCGTCCAATTTGGACTACATCTGCGGGCCCTTCTCAATAGTGGGGAGGCCTTCATTCATTAAGTGGCATAAAAAATATATAAAAGTACAAGCAACATTCTTTACAATCCTTATACCTCCAAATTGGAAGATGGATGAAGAATGGAGAGCCCAGCTTTAGAAACAGACAGTACCACTAACTTCCTAACGAAAAATCGTGCAAAAACGAATATCCAAACACCGAATTTGGATAATCGAGCCTTTTGAAACTTCTCGGAACCTCCCTGCTACTTAAGGCGAGGTCCCGACCTGCTGCCAGGGTCAGGGTCTGCTACGATCTGCTTCTCTGAACTATTCGGCAAGTCCTCTCTCCCTTCTTCCGACACAAAAGGGTCTTTTACAAGCATGGCAGTAATCCCACAATACCCGGGCAGTTTTAACACAATAAACCAAGTTAAGCAGGTGGGATCGGGCTGAAATGATGCATGGCAACAACCTTACAATTATGGCAAAACCCCTTACAAACATGGCACGAAAATGCGCGTGGAATCCATCGGTTTTTAATATCATTGTTTCCAACCATTGGCGAACAATCTCAAGCCCAAAAAATCTGGCACTCTGCAATACAGTGGACCCGCAATAGTTATAAATCACAATGTATAAGACATTGCATCCGGCAATCCCCATCGTAAATCGCAATCGACACTTCCCTCGACAGATATCAAAGTCCATATGTTGCAATAACAGTGAACCCATCGAGCTATGAAATATAGTGTATAACATATCACGTCTAGAACCCTATCTCAATCGCAACCGGGATTATTGTCCAGGTCGCTTTGCAAATTCTAGCCCCTTCTGCGATTGCGATATGCGATATATTGCATCACAACTAGGCTCTGCTGAGGGCCGATTTTCCTTAAGTCGCTTCTTCCTCTGTAATATGTGATATGTGGCACCAATAGAAGCCTACCACTTGGTGCTTCCCCATTCACTGACGCTTTTTCCATGTCGTCTCCTCCTGCCACCTAGACAAGTCAAACTTGAAGTTTGACTTGCCCTAACTTCTTCATATGAACTCGGATTTGAGTGTCATTCACACCATTGGAATCAGGATGACGAGTAATTTGATCTGATGCTAAGTTTATCTAGATCATGCCACTTTGACTTTTGAGCCTTTTACCATGCCACTGGTACTTTCTAAAGATCCGCATGGATCAATCCTCCCCACTAAGAGCTTTTGCACCGCCAAAAGCCCTTTAAGTCAATTGGCAAGTGAGGAAATGGCTCCCTCGCATTTTCTTTCTCCATTCATCAAGCTTTACTTGAATGCATTCCTTCGAAGCCCACATGAATGTACTCCACCAAAAGCATTAACACATCTAGCACACTACCTATGTCCTCACCAAACCACACTTTCAACCATCTACATGCAAAACTGGTACATCATTTGCAATCATATACAAACCATACATGACTCGAACAACCCCTCACTTTCCAAGAGTTTATAGCACACACTCTTTGGTCAAGGATTACATAATAAAAATCAATACCTCAACAACCCATAAGAAAAGTCCACAAACATGATCGTTGCATTTTGAAGCGATGGAAAACACCTCATCACTTTTACATTTACTTGCAACGCATGTTTTACAAACTGTGGCCATAACAAGCTACTATATCTAAAAAAACCATATTTTACTTAATAAAGAAGGCTGCCATGAATGTGGTGGATTCACTTGTTGAACATTTTCACCCATTGGCTTCTTTATCAATGCTTTCTTAGCATGACAAGTGGCTCCCTGGTGTCCCACTTTGCTATAGTGGCTATAATGATTCTTTCTCCTCCAAACTTTTTGGGTCGTCTTGGAGTGCTTTCCCTGGATGTGCCTCTAATAAGTGTTCATGGATCCCTCACTATCACTGGAATGTGACTAGGTGTCATCATCATCTTTCATTGGTGGGTCGTTGGCTGTTTTGGATCATTCCCCAACTTCCTTCCTGACATACCCGAGTCCTGCATGACAAGGAAATTCCTCCACTTTGATGGGGTTTACGATGCCCTAGCCATTAATGTTGAGGCCCTTCCCCTAATACCCCATTTTCTTCAACAGTTTGCATCCGATAATTGTAGTATGTTTTTCAAAAACAATGAAGTCATCATTAAGAAAGGTACACGAAGCCGAAAGAGTCACTTTTACCTCAAGGTGGTTATGCTGCAGCTTTTCCAAGGCTTTGTCCTTGGCTTGCAATTGGTGTAGCAACCTTTCTTTCTCCCTTTCGGCTTCTTGTAGGAGTCTCCTTAGCTCAGTATTTTCTACTTGAATGCTTTGGTTTATCTCCTCAAGTTCCTTGAGCCATGTCACATTGGGTGTCCCTCTTGTTTTTGGTACAATATCTATTGAGACCTTTGTTTCATTTCTTGAATCAGAACCCAAATCGACGGATCCATCTGCTACGATCCCAAGAGCTGCGATCTTCCTTTCGTCACTGAAATCTAACCCCAAGTTAATTGGTCTACCTCGTGTAAATCTCGTAGTTGTGACCTTCTCATCTTCCTTTGATTCAGACTCGTGATCTTGTTGCATGCTGGCAACTATCTTCTACCTCTTCTTTTTGTCATTCCTCTTAGGTCTCAGCTCAGGATGCAGTTTCCAGCAACTCTCTTCATTGTGTCCCTCTTTCTCACAATGTGTACAAGAGGGCTTTGTTCCTCTTCTCTTGGTTGTTGCGGCTCGTTTTGGGTGGTAATTTTGTTCATGTATCCCCCCTGCTCTTAAGATGTATGGCCTTGACACTGGCCTCATCGATAATAGCAGGCTCAAATAATAATAATGAATGTCGTATGTAACTATGTAAGGAACCGATATACTTAGTTACAATATCTGGTGAATCTAATGGAATGCTCAAATTCAATGCTAGCTTCCTAAATTCTTCGGTGAAGTTTTGCCTATTTTGACCCTTGCTTTACCTTAGGTGTTTCCATTCGATTAATTCTTTTTGTTTATATCCCAGAGGGTAAAACTAATTCTTCAATGCAGAAAAAAAAATTGACCATGAGGAAAGAAGGTTACCCACATTTTTGTTGCCTTGCATTCTTCTCTCCCACCCAACGAGAGTGGTACCACTTAGTCGAATGGATGCCAACTGGATCTTTGCCTCATCGTCTCCAATCTATTGTATATGGCAGTAAACCTCTATCTGCCTAATCCAATTGTCGAGTTTTTATGCATTACATTCTTCAGCATACATATGCAAGTCAAACTTTACATCTAGTTTAAGGAAAGGTTTTTTAGAGGTGTGTCTGGAATCGTGATTGGAGCGATGAGAACTATCACTTGAAGATGGAGAGGGTGGGGGGTCTTCTCCACCATCTCCATGATGTGCTGATCCATGATCATCTTCATCTTTATTCTCGTGCTGGAGGGCCTTCTCGTACTCTGAAAACAATTTTTCCACTTTCTCTGCCAAATTGTAGAATACCTTGCGGAAATTATGTTGCTCTTCCCAATGAACCTCTTCATTTGCCATTTTTCTCCTTCGTTGTGCACGTCCTGCTTCGGGATCAAAGGACTTAAGTGTTCCTTCTCCTTTTTGCAGCTTGTTCTGGGTTAGCATATACTCATGCAATTCACATCAACAAAGACCTGCTCTAATACCACTTGATCCAAGATCTTTTACTTATAGATGCATTAGAATTACATGAAACAAAGCTTATAAACCATGGAACTCAAAAGAACATAAGAAAATGTGGAAATAACACAATAATTAATAAACCATGACACAAATATTTGATTATGGAGTTCGTCCAATTTGGACTACGTCTCCAGGCCTTGCTCAATAGTGGGGAGGCCTTCATTCATTAAGTGGTATAAAAAGAGACAAAAGTACAAGCAACATTCTTTACAATCCTTATACCTCCAAGTTGGAAGATGGATGAAGAATGGAGATCCCAACTTTAGAAACAGACAGTACCATTGACTTCCTGACGAAAAATCATGCAAAAGTGTCTATCAAAACACCCAATTTGGATAATCGAGCCGTCTGCAACTTCTCAGAATCTCCATGTTGCTCAAGGTGAGGTCTCGGCCTGCAACCAGGGTCAGGGTCTGTTGCGATCTGCTTCTCTGAACTACTTGGCTAGTCATCTCTCCCTTCTTCCAACACAAAAGGGTCTTTTATAAGCATGGTAGCAATCCCATAATACTCGGGTTGTTTTAACACAATAAACCAACTTAAGTAGGCGAGATCGGACCAGAATGATACATGGCAACCACCATACAATTATGGAGAAACCCCTTATAAACATGGCACAAAACTTCTTCAACTGCGCATGGAAACCAATGGTTTTTACTATCGGCATTTCCAACCATTGGCGATAGTCCCAAACCCAAAAAATTTGGCACACTACAATATAGCAGACCCATTGTGGTTATGAATCACAATGTAAAAGACATCACATCTGTTAGTCCCCATTGCAAATCGCAATCAGCACTTCCCTCGATGGATATCAAAGTCCATACACTGCAATAACAGTGAACCTATCGGGCTATGAAATATAGTGTATAACATATCACATTTGAAACCCTATCGCAATCACAACTGGGATTACTATCGGGACCGCTTTGCAAACTCTAGCCCCTTCTATGATTGCGATATGCGATATATCACATCGCAGTTAGGCTTGCCTGGGGTCGATTTTCCTTAAGCTGCTTCTTCCTCTTGCTGCGATATAGGATATGTGAGACCAATGGTAGCCTACCACTTGACGCTTCCCCATTCATTGAGACTCTTTCCATGTCACCTCCTCCTGCCACTTGGACAAGTCAAACTTGAACTTTGACTTGCCCTAACTTATTCATATGAACTCAGATTTGAGTTCAGTTCACACAGTTGGAATCAGGATGACAAGCATTTTGGTCTGATGCTAAGTCTATCCAAATTCTTCCACTTTGAGTTGCCTTTTACCATGCAACTGGTACTTTCTGAAGATCCACCTAGATAATTAATGCACTAACAAATTCACGTACATAACTCAATGACCATAATCAACGTTGCTTCAATGCTCAATGCACTAACGACCAACACAATAAATAAGATGCTAATGTGTTCTCCCAATGAAAATACTTCTATGTCGCTTCCTAATGCATTTCCATATACATGTGCAGACACAAATAAATCTTTTTGTTCATGAAGTTCCAAATCCTCCCCAATTTGCATCTATGACAACACATCATGAGTCATATTTGTTGTCATAAATCTGTAGCAGAGGGTAAACATAAGGTTGTGGAGGATTAGATCTGAGATCTTACGAATGCAAAAATTGTTACAAAAGAAATGCCTCTTGTAGACAGTAAGTCACAATGTTCTCAAGTACGCAATCTATTAGATTGCACAAGAGTCACAACTTTTCTTGCTTCATTGTTGCTTCAAAAGAGCCACATAGTTATCGGATTTGGCTAGGAAGTAATCATATCATATTTCTTCTAGGATGCAGAGGTCATAGTCATATGCTATAAAAGGAGTTTCGATCTTGGCTTTAAGGGAGGTCGAGAGGTTACAGTGGTGCTTGGTCACCTTTGTTCAAAACATCCTGCAAATTAATCAAAACCTTTTCAAGTTGCTTCAAATATTGATAAGTGTCATTGTTGCCATTGATCAAATAATATTGAGTCTTCAATTTACTGTGCTTCATTTCGTGATAGAATTTGACCCTTCCTTTATTTGACTTCAAAATATAGAGAACATGCTTCAGAGAGAGAGAGAGTGCTACTTTTGTATTTAAATATTTCCCTTTCTTTGGTATAGAGGCCGCAAAGGTGCAACTCCATATTAGACTGCAAGAAATAGACTTATACTTCTACTCTAAATTGCTTCAGATCATTCCTGAGATCTTCACTGGTCCTTGGAACACTTCAAAAACGTTGAGATAAATCTTTGAGATGTAAGATAGAAGGAATCGCAGAAGTATAGGGTGCTTGATAGCTAGATCAAACAAATTTTGTAGAAATTAGGCCATTGTTCAAGGTCTAGAGCTCCAATAGTATTGCAATAATCCTTGCCCACATATGAATCCTTATTGGAGGATTGAAGTCCTAAAGAAAATTTCGAGGTCTGACATTAACTTGTTTAATGAAGACTGAGATTCTTCAATGAGAATCTTGTACAACCCAGCATATGACCATAACCCCATAAAATATTTCCAAAAAGGACTTTGATCCTGGCTGCAGAGGAAACTTCATTCATCTTTCATTCCAAGGCTAATACAACCTTACTTCATTTACAACATTTCAATGCACCAAAAATCATATAACACTGCTCTCAACTTTCATGGTTTATCAAGGCACCGAACAACGTGTTCGTAGGAGTAATACATTGTCATATGCCACACCATACACCATTACACAACCTTGTGTACTGGATGCAACATACCATATGGCCACAGTTTAATGCAGAGGGGTAACATTGCCTTCGAATTTACCATCTGAATTTCACAACTAGCATATGCAACAACACACAAGTCACAACAGATGTAAAGACAGTCCACAACATAGAAATAAAATGTCCAACATATAATAAGAATCTGACACGTGAGACCATTTTTTGTATTTGGTATGCACTGAAAAATGTCGTGGTATAGGTCTAGGTGTAAGTAACGCTCCCCAGAATAGGAGACATGTCTGGACAACACTAGAATAAGAAACAAGTTTGGACAGACTACTACACTGATGGGTAGAATGCACCCCAGTCCCTCAGATAGTTAGAAAGACAGATATTGTTGGAAACCACAAGGATTTCCATGGTTTAGACTGACAAGCACTTTCCCATCGACTTGCGCTCTGATACCATGTTAAACTCACATGGAATGTAAATAGCCAAATAGAAATATAAGCATTCGATGATTATATTATTCTTATGATATACATTTATAGTACATGGTGTGACCCTTGGGTTCATATTCCAAGTGGTCTCTTGGACTCTAGTGGCTATTCACATTCCACGCCAACCCATAGAGGATTAGGTGTCCAATAAAGCCTTTACTTTTTCTAAGTATTATGCAATTTTATTTCCCAGTTGATATTTCCATGATTTGAAACAAGTGTGCATCAAGAAAATCATCAATGATTCCCTTTTTTTGTTCCTCCATGTCAAGTCAACACAAGTGATACAGTATGATGTTCCTTCACATCATTGAATAATAATGTCGAATTTGAATTCTTGAAAGAGCAATAGCCATCGGTTAATTCTTCCCTGCGAATTGGTTTATTCACCAAATATTTCAATGCTCAATGATCTATAAAAAATATGAATGAATTTGCCATCAAATATTGTCTGAATTTATGTAAAAAATGAATATCATTGATAAGCATTCTCTTTTAATCATGGAATAATTTGATTCAACATTATTAAGTTTTCAATTGGCATATGCATTTAGACGGTCGATTTTCTTGTCGCTTTGTTGAGCCAAAATATGGTCGATTGGCATATATATGACTATGAAATTTATGAGTTTTGAAAACATGCTCTCTCTCTCTCACACACACACACATATAGATACTTATTTATTTTTTTATTTGTGTCCCAGAATTGAAACATGAGACTGATAAGAAACTTGAGATGTTTGTGCAGTTGTAGGGAAACATGCTTGGTATAGCATGGTAGGGTGGGAGCTAGAAATTCTTATCAATCGAAGTTGTTAATAGTTGGGCGTGTACCCCCCGGTTGCGGGTGTTTAAGACCGCATTAATGCGGAGGAGACGTTGGGCTGGGAGGTGGCCTGGCCACATGGCCACCCGCATTCTCACCCGCGACGATTTAAGGCGAGCCTCTGTCACCAGGTCGACGCCATTAATCTGGTGCGCGAGTCAGGACCTCCCCTGCAAATTTAAAACCATGGCTCTGGATCATCTGCAACACCTTGTTTCGCCTCCATTGAACTTCTCTTGCCACCCTGTCGCCGCAGAACTCAGCTCTCGCATGACGACAGGGAGGCATTGCAGTCTCCTAAGTTGTGTAGACTTGGGGAACAGAACTCATTTCTCCCATACTGTTCTTTTCACCCTGCCATTTGAAACCTCGACACTTATTTTTGTCTCTGGTTCGGGACAACCTGTTATCTCCAGCGTCGTGTCTGCCACCCACTCCCCACTCACAGCTAGCAATTCAGTCTTCTCGGCCCACACCAGCTTGCACCACCCCACCCATAGAACTATGCGGTAGCTCCATCATCGCATGCGCTGCAGGTGAGGCAACAACTGAGGCCGAGCCATCCGGCCCCCCTCTCCATCTCCCTCTGCATCGGGCACTCTTTTGTCCTCCCCATCCTCCACTCCATCCATAGCCCAATTCATGGGCCGCTACCCTGCCACCCATAGCAGAAGAGGACGCACTCATCCCGACAAAGCTCAAAGTGTCACTGCTGCTACCCAGACGGTCAATCTCCCTATGTCCCCTCACCAGCACCATCAATCTACTCAATTTCACTTCCTCTGCACTCTGAACAGGCCCACAATAATAGCCACCGTCTCTGTGGAATTCAGAGAGGAGACCTGCCCGTAGTCCATCCCAGCTCACAACCTCGTGAAGACCCCGGTTCATGCACCTCCCGCCTCTGCACAGGAGAAGTCGAGCGCCAGCACTCAGAAGATGGCTCAGGTGCGGCCAGCCACCAGCAAGCCGAACGCCTCAGGTACCAGTGACACCAGGAAAGGCAAAGGCAAGAAGACTGATGACACTTTGAGTGGCAAGAAGGTTGTTGAGTATGATTGTGAGGAATATAGATGTTTGATAATGGAGGAGCCACCACCGCCTACTGACACCTAGCACATCCATGCAGATAGGTTTCGCCACCCAGCTCGGTTTTTTAGGGGCTTATTTTAATGTTTATTTAAAAATATGTGGTCAATTTGGGGAACTTTCTATAATGGTCTATTTTGATTTAGAAGCTGGCACCCCTGCGCGGGCAGCCTTTTCCACTGTTCTTCGGACTGGTTTCCCCTTCGGGGGCAATCTCGACTCAGTTTTGATGTTTAAACATGTTATATCTCTGTTCTAGACCAACAGAGACCGGAGCCTCATTGTAATTTTACTGTTACTTTAATAGAATTAATATTACTTAGAAAAAAATAGTTGGGTGTATACGACAACACAAGAGAGAATCAATACAACAAGAGAGGAGTGGCTCGCGTGAGCTCTGAGGCACTTTAACCAATAATGTATAATTTTGGAGGAGAGGGGGAGAGGATGGGGCATTCCCTCAAGGCCCTCTAATAAACATTAAAGGATCCCTTGTTGGAGAAATTGGAGGGGCATTGCAAATTTTAAAAATTCCCATGAAACATTGCAGAGGGTTCAGTATAAGAATTTATGCATACATATGGCGGTGAAAAATCCGTTAAAAACACTGACACTAATGGGATTGGGTTGATGTGGAAGCATTGCATGTTTTATGCTTTTTTGTTGGTTTCTTATTTCATATTATTGCTTTGATTTTTGACTATAAGCATGGACATGTTGCTTTTTTGTGATTTTGTTGTTGTCATGATATTTTATGGTTCTTTATTTTCTTCTTGATTCTTTACTTTCATGTCTTGGAGGCCTTAGGAAATTTGTTGGATGAGGAAGAAAAATAATCAAGCTCTGGGGAAGAGTTGAGTGGAAACCAATGGGAGATATGAGACCTAGATGAAGTCCGGTCAATGAATAAAAGAGTTGTTGAAGGTAGGAAGGAAGGGTGTGATAGCCAAGTGGGTTGGTTGGGTCCATGGGAGTAAATGGATGGTGGCATAAAATGGGAAGACTTTGAAGCCTTGAGACTGCATGGTCGAGATACATCTATATGCATTCTCTGCATTATAATATAGAGAAGGAATAAAATATGTTTTTTGGTCCTATAGGCCTTTGGTTGAAAACGATCATAGTAGCAAGATAAGCTACTTATCTTTAAACAAATTATGACTATGTGGATGGTATGGAAACAAAGACGATAATTTCCACGATTGGATGACACTATGAGGTTGTTTAATTAGTTCTAGGCAACATGGAACACCATTGAGAAAGCGAGTAGGAAAGGCGATTTCCAGAAACTATGTTGTAATTATGCTCCTGAGTATTGTGGTGGGCATGAATAAAGGAAATATATGCAGGATGAAAATTGATCGTGTATGATCAACAACAACAAAAACAATAAATTCAAAGTCTAATGAGTTGTTGAATGTTACAACAACAATAATATCAGTCGATGGTGTTGATGATGGCAGCAAGGAAAAAGGCAAAAGGAAAGGAATTTTGGTGAAGAATTCCTTTGGGCTAAGTTGGAAAATTGTCGTTCCAAATTAATATAGGCTTTGCATGGATACAAGAAGTTCTCTTAACCTTGATTTTTTTTTTTTACATATGTGAATATAAGTTATGTTCATGAACATGTTGATGATTAAATGAATGTATTTAATGCCATTGTATTTGATAAGTGGTTGTTGGGAATCATTCTCGTGGAAGGATGATTATATATGATTATAAAACTTGATGAATATACAAATGAAATGTTTGGAGTAGCATACTGAGGTTATCCAATGAGATTCTCTATTGTGTGGGAACCCATTGAGCCAATGGAACCCTTACTGTTAATTATTTTATTATCATGTGATTATGACATTTAAGTTCCCATGTGTATATCAGGTCTATGACAAGGAAATATTGATGGTGGTGTTGGCAGGTATATTAACTACTAACTAGAATCCTTGCTCAAAGGATTGAGCATGTACGCCACAAAGTGTCGTGTTGAGGCTAGACAAGAGTTCAATGGAGTAGGGATTATCTAGTGATACCAAGATTGAGAAACCCATGGGGCTTGTTGGATGAGAATCGCTAGGGTCATGGTTGTGTTCTTGGGGTTGAAAAAACCAATGGAGATTATGTTGGTTGAGAACTTATTGAGGTTGAGGCACCCCAGGGCTAGTGGGCTGATAACACCTAATGTAGCCTTGGGGGGCAGCTGAGAACATAGGTGTGAGAACTACTGAGAAGGTTTTCACTAGTTCTCTCTTACTCCTACTGAAGTAACACAACTGACAAACCTCCTTTTCTATTTATACATATCTCTCTCCCCAAGACTAAACTGAGACTTTTTGTGCTTTGCATGAACCCCTGTGATGTTTTGTTGTTGGATTAAAAATCTACAGTGGTGAAATAGTGGGGAGTTGTAGAGACTACCTGAGAAATGGGTTTTGTTAATTATATGTGTGTAAATGGTTGAGAAACCACCCAGAGGGCTAGATTTGAAGATGGAACTAACTGAAGACTGCATCGAGCGAAATAGATGCATTGGGTATTATGCCTTGGGGCTGAGAAAACACTCAACATTGGTGATGCATTTTGTTTAATATCCACATTGAGTATTGTGCCTTGGGGTTAAGAAAACACCCAGTGTTGGTAACCACACTAAGTGGTTAATTTGGAGCTATGTTGAGTGTTATGCCTTAGGGGTTGAGAAAGCATTCAGATAACTGAGCTTGGAGATAAAGTTAAAGATCGCATGGAGCGTTACTAAGTGCTTTCCATGGGGATGATTAGCACTTGATGAATTGAAGTAAAGACAAAGATTGAATATCGCATGGAGCTATGTTGAATATTGTACCTTTGGGCTAAGAAAACATTCATATGAGTTGAGCTTCAAGACAAAGTTAAAGATTGCAGGGAGTTATGCTGAGTACTCGCCGTAGGGATGATAAACACTTAAATATTTAGCTTAAATTTATGATTTGCAGTAACTTGAATTTATGTGTTAATATTATTTAAGTGAATTAAAATTGTAGGGTTCACCTCATGAATAACACTGTCAATAGAAGTGTGATTTAAAAATTGTTGAGAATTTCCTTATGATGAATCTCGTGAAAAATTGTGTGCTTATGATGAAGGAAGTGTTGGAAATAATACTGAGAGGGGGGGGTGAATCAGTATTATCAAATTCTTTTCAATATGCCTTCATTAATTTATTGATCATTAAACTTGTGATAATAATGAGCATGAAAAAGAAAAACAGATAGTCACACAAAGAACACCAATATAGGTGGAAACCCAATGGGGGTGAAAACACCTGCTCTATGCTCTATCTTCTTTCAATAAGAAACTGCTGTTACAATGATTTTGTATGGTGCAGTTACTTACCAGTACCAGCTTCAACTCAAGAGCTACACTCTCTCTCATTTTCTGTCTCTCCTGGAAGGAGCACAACCCTCTTTTTCTCTTTTACTTCTTTAAGGACCACGTTTCATTAATTTTCAAACTGGATCCATGAACATCAAATAATCATCAAGTACATGAAAATCACCCAATCTCCTTATACAATAAACCAATAAATCACCCACTCTTCAGAATGCTGTAAACAGAAAAGAATACCAGAAATCTAAACCCAGGACTTTGTTGCCATAGATAAAATACAATCAACTATTGTTTCAAGATAAGGCCGCAACTTCACCAACAGGGGCCTGCGTATATCCGCAGCTCTTCTGAGACTGAACTGCGCAGATCCGCACTGGTTGTTCTTCTTCTCTGCGAACTTTTCTTCAGATCCGCACCTTCTCTTCAGACATTCTGCGTGGACCCGCACTGTGCCTTCTTTTCACCTGTGTACCTCACACTTCGTCCTTTTCTATGCTGCGTGTGCCCCGCACTATACCTTCTCCTGCGCTGCGTACCCCGCACTGTACCTTTGGCTGCGCTGCGTACCCACGCACTGCGCCTTTGACTGAGCTGCGTACTCACGCACTTCGCCTTAGGATCACCTACGGACTTCCGATTAGGGCCAAATTTTCAGTACACCAATGTGCCACAGTCAGTCAGATCCACAGATCTGTTCATGCGCCCGAGAGATCACGACTTCATAGATTCACCTTCAAATTTTCTTTGATTTAGATCAAGCATTTTACATTGACAACCCAATATTTCAGATCTTAAGATTTCAATTGAAAGATACAAAAACCAAGTGATATCCTTCCCTATTTATAGACAAGCCATTATTCACACCATGGGACAAAACCCTCAATAACAAATACAAGGGATCCAAACAATGGCTAAAAAAAGATCCTATACCACGGGCCAAAACCATAGCATCAGAAAAGGCGAGCTAAATACCATGAGCCAAACAAAAGAAAACCCCACGTGAGCGTGCTTCACTACCTTGAAGTGTGTGCACTGGGGTCCGCACCTTCTGAACGGGTAACATGCGGGTATGACCGCACCTCCTGCATGGTGAACCTGCGGGTCCGCACCTTTTGAACCATTCACCTGCGAGCCTCTTAATTTCCATCATTTTGAGAGCCTGAACAGACCAATGCCACTTGAGTGAGTTGCCATCAAGTACAACACCTGTATCATAGAGCCATACCAGAATCGTAATGCCAACAATCTCCCCCTTTGGACTTGATGGCAACCTCAAGATCCTCAACTTCATTCTCCCCCTTTGACATCAAGGGCAAAGGGTTATGCTCCCCCTAAAAACATGCTCCCCCTGACTATAAACCAGATCTGCAAAGAGGAAACAGAATCCACCAAACACCATAAATGATCATGAAAGAGATAGAGACATATTGCAGTCAGTTTTAGATCAACATCCATGTTCTCCTTCTGTGCTCCCATAATGCCAACAATGCATTATATGTGCTCCCCCTAAACCTGTGACCATCGATCTGTAACAAAACCAGCAAATGTACGTGTATACCACGTATAGACCTCGCATACAATCAACAGATGGGATTCAACAACAAGATGATGCATCAACAACCCCCAGCTTTTGCCTGAGGTATTCAAAGGTCTCCCTAGGCAATGGTTTGGTGAGAATATCAGCAACTTGTTCCTTAGAAGGAACATACTCCAACTTGATTTTTTGTTCCATCACTTGTTCCCTGAGAAAGTGATACTTGATTGGTATGTGCTTGGTCTTTGAATGCATGACTGGGTTCTTTGAAATGTTGATTGCACTTGTATTATCACATAAGATGGAGATAGGTGGTGTACAAGTGATTTGAAAATCCTGCAAGGTCTGCATCATCCAAAGGAGTTGAGTGCAGCAAGATGCAGCAGCAACATACTCTGCTTCAGCTGTAGACAAGGCAATCGAACTCTGTTTCTTGCTGAACCAAGATACTAATCTGGAACCCATAAAGAATGCACCACCACTTGTGCTCTTCCTGTCATCCACGCTTCCGGCCCAATCTGCATCTGTATAAGCATGAAGTGTGAGATCTGTATCGCTAGGATACCATAAGCCATAGTTTTGAGTTCCTCGAAGGTATTTAAAGATTCTCTTTACTGCCTGAAGATGAGTTTCCTTTGGATTTGCCTGAAATCTTCCAACTATTCCCACTACATGCATGATGTCTGGTCTAGTACCTGTCAAATAAAGTAGACTTCCAATCATAGATCTGTAGGTTGGTTGATGCACAGCTGTTGATTCGTCATTTGCACTGAGGTTGCATCCTGTTACCATAGGTGTACATACTGGTTTTGCATCTTCCATGCCATATTTCTTCAAAATCTGCTTGAGATACTTGGTTTGAGACAAGAAGATTCCTCCTTCATTTTGTTGGATTTGCAATCCAAGAAAGTATGTCAGT
>APFE030140473.1:16039-44773 GCA_000404065.3 Pinus taeda
TTACTCATGATATTAAGGAGATCAATCCATTCATCCCTAATTGTTCTAAGTAAGAGGGTTTTTAGTGTGTCAGATCCTAAACGATGTAGTTTTTCCGTCTTAACATTGTCCATGAACCTCTCTATTAGATCCTCTAGACTCTCCTCTTCTCTTTTATTCATTCTAAATACCTCTTCTTTAAGATCATGATATTTATATTTGTCTAGAAATATCTTTTGCATATCATTCCATGATCTTATTGAATTAGTCCCTAAACTCATGAACCATCTAAGAGCTCTATCCTTTAAAGTTATTGGAAACAATCTCAGGTTTTGAGTTTTTGATAGGTAACCATAAGATCTACAAATAATTTTAAATTCAAAGAGAAAGGTTTCTGGATCCTCTGTCCTTAGACCATGAAATTTTGGAAGAAAATATGGAGGGATGTTCTTCATGTGCACACTATCATTAGTATCTTGAATAGGAAATCCAAGAGGATCTTCCTCATTGTCATCATCTCCATCCATTTCTTCTACATTCTTTGCCATTTTCTTCTTCTACCTGCAAGAGTGAATGGTGATGTGGCTCTTACTGCACCACATGATCAAATGGGGGGTTGGGTTGGTATTTGGAGAATTTTTTTTATTTTTTTTTTAATGATTGAAATCCTACTTGCAGAATGGAAAGGAAAGTAGATAATGACAACTGAAAGAAAGGAAGAAACTAGATTACTTTTGCAGAAATAAACTAATGAAAGAAAGTTGGAAACTAGAAAATAGAAGAAATGAGCAGTAATCACTTCTACTCTGAAACCTCCCTGGAAACAGCACCAAAAAGTGATGAGCCTAGGTATTGCAACGATAATGATGCAACTCCCAGGGCTACCAACTTTACTTATCAACCCGAGGTTCGTACAAACTTGGAGGTGACAGTGCTATATGCACAAGTAGAAGTGAAGGTCCTACATATTGTCACTGTTTATCTGGAAAGAGACCCCAAGGGTTCCAAGCCAAACTTCTTTAGAGTCAAAAGAAGCTTAATTCTTTGATGGAAGGAGAGCAAACCTTATTCTAAGAGAGAGCTACTTCTACTATAGTAATGAAGAAAACAACATGAAATGCTAAACTTACACCATATTCTAACTTAATCAATCAAACAAATATGCTAAGCAGAATTGCTAATGTAACATTAACCTAATGCTAATTATCTATGTTGAAGAAGTAAAAACATTAAAACTAGACTAAGGGGTAACAAAGAAACTTAGGCTAAATAAGGTTTCAGACAGAAAAAGCGAATTAGTGAAAGGAGGACGTGAGGGAGAAACAACGCATAAGAACCATTGGATAAGTTGAATGAAAGGTAATGAACAACAGAGATTTGATTACAGGAGGTTACGTAGGTAGATGGGTGAACAAGGTTACTAACAGGATGGACGGTTAAGATCTTATTGTGAAGGTTTTAAGTGAAGGGATGGACGAACAAGGGAGTAAGGCAAATGAATGGCGAAGATCGCATCGCGAGGGATTAGGTGAGTGGATGGACGAATAAGGGAACAAAGGAGATGAATGGCTGAGATTTAATCGCACTGGGGAGGTCAAGGGATGGATAGGCGAGGCTAACATGAGTGATGAATGTCTAAGATCTTATCACGCAGGTGAAGGCCAAAGACGGGCGGTGGAGATCATAACGTGGGGAAAAGAAATGTGCAGAAATGAGGGAGTGGGTTTCCAATGCAGAAAGTAGTTTTTCGCGCGCCCTTCAAGCTGTAGACAGTATTTAGAATTTTCACGCGATTAACCTTACTACGTGAGATGAAGCACGAGAAAACCACTTTTCTCGCGTGCTATCAGGCAGATAAATTTTGTGCACTAATCCGCACGAGACTGCACGAGAGTCGTTGGATCAGGCGAGGCTGATCAATGGTGGAGATCGGCCAAGCTAGTTGGCGATCAGATGAAGTGAAAGTCATCGGGTCAGGAAAGGCAGATCGACAGTGGGGACTTAAAGTGCCTAAAGTGATCGAGTGAAGTGATAGCCATCGGATCAGGCAAGGCAGATCGACGGTGGGGATTAAAGTTCATAAAGTGAATGGTGGACTCCATGCAAGGTAGCAGGTGAATAAAATAGTGAATCAGACTGTGATTGTGAGGGTTTTTTGGTGATCGAATGGTGAGGAACCGATGTAAGCGGAACATGTTGGAGGCGGTTTCAAAGGAAAATGACAAAGAAAACCAATGCAGGTAAAAAACTAATTGTATTTAAACAACGAACTCCATAGCCCATGTGAGAACTAGAGACTATGTTTTTCGGGTTGCTGGAGGGTCTCTACCTCAATTCATGGTCCCAGAGGGAGGAGATGAGGCCGCGACTCTTGCGCACAACCTGATAGTAATATTTTCCTCTAACTGACTTGTGAATTTAAAACACAACTGAAAATAAACTACAACAAATGCAGCTACCGAAATAGATGAATAGAAACAGGAAGCTATTCAAACAAATGAACAAAACCAGAAAGTTGCTTAATCAAATGAATTAGAACCATAAAATTCTTGAGAAAATGCATTAGCAAACCATGAAACTACTGAAGCAAATGAATCAACAAACCATGAAACTGCTTAAACAAATAAACATAATAGAACTTTATGCTAGCATAACAGTACAATAAAGAGGAGTTGTGGATACTTGGGTTAGGCCCTAACCCAAGAGCTTCAACCCTCTAAGTTTAACTCAGAGCTGGCTTAAACAAAACTCATCTTTATTACAGAAACCATAGATTACATAGAAAATTCACAAGTCTTTGCAGTTCATAAATAAAACAGAGTTTTACAAATGAAGTCCCAATCATAATGAGGTCCTAAGCCTCTCTATTTATACATCTGAAGTCTGTAACGACTTCCTTCCCATTAGGGAGGCTTGGCTCCCAGCTTAAGATAAATTGTTTTCTGTCCTTTTCACATGCTTGTTGTCATTTAGTCTTCAAAGTGATGGCTATGTGCACTCTGAGCTGATGGTGGAATATTCGAATGGAGGAGTAGTAAATGAGGAGGATTTACCCCCTATAGTTACTCTCCCTTGTCACATTCGAGTTTTCACCAAGGTATTTGCCATAGTACCTTTCTTTTATCCTTTATACCTACATTTCTCCTTACTTTTATCTTTTATTCCTGCATTATATGCACATTAGACCACAAAGCCAAATATCCAATTCTAACTCATTTCATAAACAAAATATCATCAAAAGTATGTAATGATTTGTGAGAATAGTTGGTTTGACTAAGCTAGGAGGTGAATTAAGGCCAATTAAGGCCATATAATTACTTAATAATGAAGCTCATCAGTTAACCATGGTTGATCATCACATTATGAAAAATATTGTGTGGATATGAAAATAAACCATGGCCAATCATGGTCAACCATAGTTAGTGATGGTCAACCATTGTCCAATGTCACATTGTGACAAAGATTGTCTCAATATGAAAATCAATCATTGTCTCAACCATGGTCCAAAAACGCATTATGACAAAGATTGTATCTATATGATAATCATGGCCAACTAGGGTCAACCATGGCCAATCATGGTCAACCTTGGGTAACCATGTTCAACCATGTTTTATAAAACAAACATGGTCATCCATGGTCAACCATAGTCGAAAAACACATTGTGATAAAGATTGTCTTTATATGAAAATCAACTATGGTTAAGCCTGGTCAACAATGATTCAATGTCATATTGTGACAAAGATTGTCTCAATATGAAAATCAACCATGGTTAATCATGTTTATTTTAGTGTTTATAATATTTATCTTAGGATTTATATACCTTGGGTTTATAATATTAGTCCCTTGGGTTTAATATTGTTCTTTTGGGTTCATAATCCCTTAGGGTTTTAGTATTAAATCATTGGGTTTATTATTCCCTTGGCTTTATAATATCAATCCCTTTGGTTTATAATATCAATCATGGTCAACCATGGTCAATCATAGCCAACCGTGGTCAACCATGGTCAAATGTCGCATTGTGACAATGATTGTCTCAATATGAAAGTCAACCATGGTCAACTATGGTCCAACTTTGCATGGTGACAAAGATTGTCTTGATATGAAAATCAATCATGGTCAAGCATGGTCCAACATTGCATTGTGACAAGGATTATCTCAATATGGAAATCCACCATGGTCAACCATGTTTATTTTAGGGTTTATAATATCTATCTTAGTGTTTATATACCTTGGGTTTATAATATCAATCCCTTGGGTTTATTAATCTAAGGGTTCATATTCCTAGTGTTTAATATTATTCCCTTAGGTTTATAATCCCTTGAGTTTTTAGTATTAATCCATTGAGTTTATTATTCCATAGGGTTTATAATATCAATCATGGTCAACCATGTTTTATAAATTCAATCATGGTCAACCATTGTCAACCATATTTTGTAAAATCAATCGTGGTCAACCATGCTCCTATGTCGCATTGTGACAAATATTGTCTCAATATGAAAATCAATCATTGTCTCAACCATGGTCCACCATGGTCAAATGTCGCATTGTGACAAATATTGTCTTGATATGAAAATCAACCACAGTTAAGCATGGTCAACCATGATCCAATGTCGCATTGTGACAAGGATAGTCTCAATATGAAAATCAGCCATGGTCAACCATGTTTATTTTAGTGTTTACAATATTTAGCTTATGGCTTATATACCTTGGGTTTATAATATTAGTCCCTTGGGTTTCATATTATCCCCTTGGGTACATAATCCCTTGGGGTTTTAGTATTAATCCCTGGGTATATAATATTAATCCCTTGGGTTTATAATATCAAACATGGTCAACCATGGTCAATCATAGCCAACCGTGGTCAACCATGATTGAATGTTGAATTGTGACAATGATTGTCTCAATATGAAAATAAATCATGGTCAACCATTTTCCAATGCCGCATTGTGATAAATACTTTCTCGATATGAAAATCAATCATGGTCAACCATGGTCCAACGTTGCATTATGAGAAGGATTGTCCCAATAAGGAAATCAACCATGGTCAACCATCTTTATTTCAGGGTTTATAATATTTATTGGAGGGTTTATATAGCTTGGGTTTATAATTTTTACTCTTTGGGTTTATTATTCCCTTGGGTTTATGATATAAATCCCTTGGGTTTATGATATAAATCCCTTGGGTTTATTAATCTAAGGGTTCATATTCCTAGGGTTTAATATTATTCCCTTTGTTTTTTAGTATTAATCCCTAAGGTTTATTATTAGCTTGGGTTTATAATGCCAATAACTAAGGTTTATTATTCCCTTGGGTTTATAATATCGGTCATGGTCTACCATCGTCAACCACATTTTATAAAATCAATTGTGCTCAACCATGGTTAATCATGGTTCGCCATGCTTCTACATCAGATTGTGACAAAGATTATCTCAATATGGAAGTCAATAATTGTTTCAACCATGGTCCAACGTTGCATTATGACGAAGGTTTTTTCAATATGATAATCATGGTCAACCATGATAAGCCATTGTCAATCATGATCAACCTTGGTAAACCATATTCAACAATGTTTTATAAAATCAAACATTGCCATCTATGGCCAATCATGGTCGAACGTCGCATTGTGATAAAGATTGTCTTAATATGAAATTCAACCATGGTTAAGCATGGTCAACCATGGTCCAACGTCGCATTGTGACAAGGATTGTCTCAATACTAAAATCAACCATGGTTAGCCATGTTTATTTTAGTGTTTATAATATTTATCTTAGGGTTTATAACATTAGTCCCTTCGGTTTCATATTATTCCCTTGGTTTCATAATCCCTCGGGGTTTAGTATTAATCCCTTGAGTTTATAATATCAATCCCTTGGGTATATTATTCCATTGGACTTATAATATCAATCATGGTCACTCATAACTAACCATGGTCAACAATAATCGAATTTATAATTAATAATTAATAACTTAATATTATTATAATCATTTTACAATAATTATTGTTATTAGCAAATAATAATAATAATAATTACTATTTATTAATATTACTACCATTATCAAATAAATATTATTTTTGGAACTTAGGCAGACGCACGATGGCATTGTTGAGGCTGTCTGAAAGGGGTTAGGGATTTTTCAGCTGACGACCGACACGACTACACCCTACTCACCCCACCTACCTGCTAGCTGTCGATGTCTACTCTTCCTCTAGCTGCATCTCCCAGGGCATTCCCATCACCTGTTATGCATTGGTCACTCTGTAAAAACAATGTTTACCGTCTCCTCCCTGTTTGACTGCATTCCCACCAAATTTCGATACCCTACCCGTGGCAACGGTTACGATGGTCCTGGAGGCAGCTGGCGGAGAGCACCTTGGAAAAGGTATGGAGCTTGACCTAGTAGACTATTAGGAAGACCCCTTGGAAAATGTCAATATCTAGCAAACCTCTCGCTCCACTGCAGACGAACTCCTTCCTTTCTTCTGCGACCTTTCAGATACCATTGCGGGTCTTCCTTCCATCTCAAGACCTTCTTGCTCCACAGTAACTTTCTCAGAGCCTCCTCTGATCTGGTCATTTCCTCCCTCACCACTGCAGTCACCCACGCCTACCACTTTTATTTCCGCCTGCCTCCACCCTAATCCTGAGGCGGGTAGCTCCCAAACCCCCCTCTCATCCCACCTTGGTGAATCTTCAACCAACCCTCTGAGAACCCACACCCCAGCCCAAGGAATCCCACAAGTTTTGGTACCTAAGGTGCCACCATCGGGAAGCTATGCAATGGTACCTCCCCTCTTGGAATCAATTCCAGTGGACGAACATCCCTGCCTTGAAATCCCTGACCCAAACCCTAACCAACCAGTGGATAATTTAGAGGACCCCTGAACAGTCGATACGGAGGGGGAAAAAAGGAAGTGCTTCAAGGTCAGAAGCAAGGACGTCATCCTCAGACTCGGGGAGGAAATTCAGTGGGGTGACACCATGGACACGACAGACCAGGTTTTGGTAGGAAGTATTTGTGGCCATAGTTACATAACAGCTAAGCTTAAGATGTGGACCTTGGAGGTATGGGGGCAGCACTTGGTGGACCTCCCAAACATTCAAACCTTTGTTAGAGGATAGTTTGCTTTGCGATTTGCCAGAGCTGAGCACACAAACTGGGTCCTGTCATCCTTATGGAATTTTGAGCATGCTCCAGTTCTTCTCCGAATATGGAACCCTCTTTTTGACCCTGCAAAAGAACAAATACGAGTCGGCCCTATATGGGTTTGGCTACCAGGATTTCCCCTACAATTTTGGTCAGAGGATATATTCCGCCACATCGGAAACACTTTGGGAACCTATCTCGATCATGACAAAACATATCTAGCCTCAGGTATGATGGCATATGCCAGGATTCTTGTTCACTTGGATACTCGGGGAGGTCTTTAGGAGCACATCACCTTACAATGGAAAACCTTGTCCCAAAAGCAAACCCTAGACTACGAAGGTGTCCCTTTCTGATGCAAACATTGTCACAAGGTGGGACAGCTGTACAAAGATTGTCCGTTGAACATGAAGGAAAGGTCTGAAGATAGGGGGAAGGAAACAATGCAGAACAAAGCACAAGCTTAGGGTATCCCTTCAGGGGGGGAAGAGGTAGCAAATCTGGCACACGTGGATGCATTACCTGTGCCCACAAAGGTGACCAGAAGGAAGTGGGGAAAGGCACCCATCGGAGCACCCTCTCCACCTCTAATCAGAGCAAGGGCGACTGCTAAGGTTGCGTTCTCTATGGGTATGTTGACTGCAAACTCCTCCTTTGTTTACTTTAATGTATCTACGGACTGCATTGAAACTTGTTATGAATAGTTCAATTCAATTCAGTATTTTTCTCACACCTTCAACCCTCCCAAGGCAATGGATTTCCCTATCAAACCCCCCTCCCCCACCATCTCCTGAACTCAACCATCTTTCCCTAATAATCCTCCCCCAAATTCCCAATTACTTGATCCTCCCACTCATTCCAGCCCTCCACCTTTCAAATTCCCCACCAGAGCCAGGTTTCACTCTCCGGCCCCTAACTCTCTAGGTATCGGCCTCATCACCTCTCCCCCTCCTCTAAAGATAACTAGAGGTAAACCCTCCTCCCTATCCAAAGCTAAGCTAGAAGATGGGGAAGAGATTGTTTTGGGCAAACCACATGCCATCGATTGGGTACTTAGAGCAGTGAATACCTAAGAGCCCCATCCTCCATGAAATTTCTCTCCTTCAATTATAGAGGGTTGGCTAGCCATGCAAAAAAATTAGCTACGAGAAGACTTCTCTCAGCAGAACCCATTGATATTATTTTTATACAAGAGACCCTAGGCTAGGGTTGTGTCATTACCCACCTCCTAGAATCCTGGCTACCTGGATGGACTTTCCATATCCTAGATGCATAAGGGAGGTCAGGGGGTCTTGTGCTAGGGGTAAACAATCGATCTATTAGAATCTATAATGTGTTGGGCAGTTCGGGCCACCTAGGAGTTGACGTATATTCCTTAGAACTTGATATTGAGCTTAGGATCATAAACATATATGGCCCCTATCACAACGGGGAGGAATTTTGGAGCAGACTTCTAGACTCTCACATTCTTCAAAAGGACAATCTCGTTCTGGGGGGGATCTAAAATTCTCCATTGGCTTTGCAGAATCATGGGCACACGATGCCCAAAGGGATATCCTCTCAGATTTTTTCGAGGCCAAAATTGAGGATCATAATCTCATAGATATCCCCTCCGCAAAAATATTGCCCACTTGGAGGAACAACACATCAGAAGCAGACAATCTCTCTAGAAGACTAGATAGATATCTCATTAAGGAGCATATGCTAACCTTGGGGCAGGGATATAGACAGTGGGTGGGCTCTAGAGGAATATCAGACCATATGTTGATCTATTTAGAAATCAGCGGAGGTATGATCAAACCTAAAGGTCCTTTCAATTTAATGCAGCTTGGTTGAGGGACACTGAATATATCCAGCTAGTAACAAATTACTAGAAGAATCATCCCCTAGTGGTAGAAAGGACTATATCCGAAGGATTTGTAAAAAACCTAAAAGAACTCAAGGGCCTCTCAAATAAATGGGATCATAAGAAGAGAACGTAGGAAGACCATACTCTCAAACAAACTAAAGAAGGCATTGAGAAGTATGAAAATGACCATGAAGGGATCTTCTCCGCCCCTGAGCACAAAGAGTAGATAACCTCTCTGTTGGCTAAGAGAAACCAGATTCTGAAGGATAGAGAAGAGAGCTGGAGATTGAGAAGTAGAGCCATCTGGATTAAGGAAGTGGATGAAAATATCAAGTTCTACCATCAATTTGCAAATGGGAGGAAAGCTATCAATACTATTTGGCATCTATTAGATGAACATGGAGAACCTATGAACACCTTTCCCCAGCTGGTAGCTATGGCCTCTACCCACTTCAGAAACATCTATAAGTCACCAACAAATGGCACCCTGGGAGACATAATGAGGACAACCCAACTATTCCCAAGGTTTGTAGAATAAGAAGAAAGTCGGGAATTGACAAAGGAGGTCTCCTTGAGAGAACTAGAGGACACTCTCAAATGGTTTAAGTAATATAAAATCCCTGGTCCGGATGGCTAGAATGTGGAATTCTACTTGGCCTTTTTTGATACTCTGGGAGGGGACCTATTATAAGTTATAGAGGAATGCAGAGCCTCTGGAAGAATGTATGAGTCCTATAACTCAACCTTTATCGCCCTTATTCCCAAATCGGACAATCCCACATCCTTCAATGATTTTTGGCCCATCTCCTTATGCAACTGTATCTACAAGATCATCTCCAAGATTATAGCAAATCGACTCCGGCCAATCTTATCCAACCATATCTCAGCTGAACAATTTGCATTTTTACAGAATAGACAAATACATGAAGCAGTAGGAATGGCACAAGAGATTCTACATTCTATCCAGACCCACAAGCTAAAGGGTATGGTCCTAAAAGTTGGCCTCTCAAAAGCCTTTGATAGAGTCAACTGGCTATACATCATAATTCTCTTAACACACTTGGGTTTCCCATATGAATTCATAAGATGGATTATGAGTTGTATCACTAATGTAACATTCAACGTTCTCGTAAATGGTGTGGCCTCTCCTTTCTTCCACTCTAAAATAGGCCTCAGGAAAGGATGCCCATTGTCCCCACTCCTCTTTTTACTCATTATGGAAGGTCTCAATCGTTTGATTAAGGAGGAACATCGAATAGGTAGACTAAGGGGGATCCACATCACTAAAGGATGTACATTAACACACTTGCTCTTTGTGGACGATGTGTTACTTTTCCTAAATGGAAGTATAGGATATGTGACTGCACTTCTCAATTCCTCCACTATATTCCTAGCAGCCACTGGCATGTTGGTTAACAATGAAAAATCCTCTATAATAGCTATTGGATGCACACCATACGAGTTTCAGTATGCCCTGAGAAGATTCCCCTATAACCTATTGCAGATGGACGAGGGATTAAAGTATTTGGGTTATAGATTAAAACCACATGGTTATAAGAATGTTGATTGGATCCGCACATAACCAAATTGGAGAAAAGGTTAAACATCTGGTATCTAAAATATTTATCAAGAGCAGGAAGATTGATACTCATAAAAGCAGTGCTAAAAGCAACTCCAATATATTGGATGTCTTTAGCATGGATTCCTAAAGGAATATTGTCCAGAATTAAAAGTTGATGTTGCAGATTCCTGTAGAGAGGGAATCAGCTCGAAAGGATTTTTGCCTAGTCAAATTGGGACTCTTTGGCACTCCCAAAGAACCGGGAGGATGGGGTATCAAAAGACTAGACTCTTTCTCCACAGCCACAGTGGCCAAACTAGGGTGCCAGTTGTTATCACTCTAAATTTTCTCAAGGTTAAAGAAAGAAATTTATGAGGTAACCACAAACCAACTTTTAAGTACAGAATCTAGCCAATCTGTACTCAGAGAGGGCTCTCTCTTTAAGGTTTAGCTTTGTTTGGATAGATATTAGGCTAGTTATGAAAGCTTGAGGTTTTTTATTGTATTTGGTGGTGAAATTCAATAGCATATGGGTAGAACTGAATATTTTAGGCCATTGGGCTAATGGAGTCAACAAAAGATGGCTCAATTGGATTTGGTTTCTCAACAAAGCATGGCTTCGCAAGGCAAGATAGCTAAACAAGGAGCAAATAGAGACATGAAAAGATGGGATGGACTTAAAAGGGATGAAGGGAAATTAAGAATCCTTCAACATATTTTAAGAGAAGAGAACTTGACTAATCACCAATAAAGAGCAATTAAGAATTCTTTACTAAATAATCTAAATGAGTAAACTAGGAAACATAAGCAATTAAGAATTCATTGTTTAGTCTAGTTTGGAAGAAAACATTGAGAACAAAAATGATTGAAGAAAGATTGCACTTAAGCACTTTCTAAATTATTCTTTTTCGTTTTAATATTCATATATGGAACATAATTGAAATTTTAAACAAGAAAGCAATAACACATGGGATATAAAATACTTATTTGTCCCGTGTTTTGCACATGAATCCTGTGAAAAGTCCTTTGTATTAATCCTTCCTCCAGCCAACCATACAAGAGTTTTTATAATAGAACTTTATTCCAAAGTAATCAATCTTACAAAAATTTCTAAGAATCCACTCAAAATACTTCAAATGAAGAAGTATTTATACTAATTGTAAACTAAAATATCCTGAAAAAATATCAAGATTAGTTTCACAAATATCTCCAACTGTTTACATTAATAGAACTTAAATAAAAAACATTCAAAACTAATGAATATATTTGGCACTATTTCTATGGATTAATGGTGACAAAGAAGAGCAAGTCGAATTTGATAGCAACTCTTAGTTGATGATGAGGCATCCCAGTCACTAACTGTATCCTTCCTTTGTGCATTCTACCCCAGAAATTCTGCAAACTTAGGGTCCAAGGATATGCTTGTATATCTCAATCCATGATAGATATGTAAAACGTGAAAGAGGTTTTTGTAGATAATAATGTTTTTGAGAGATACCTCTCTTCGTTTCCCAAAATGCATCTCCCGATATTCACAATATTCTCTGCAAAAAAGATGTCAAAAATAGGACTTTTCACAAACTGAAAAATAGGCTGTGAAGACATGCACTTGTCTCCCTCTTGGTAATATCTGTGTAAACCGTGAGATAGGTTTTTGTAGAATTACCTGTTAGGAACAAAAAACTCCTTCCGTTTCTCAAAATACTTCTTGGATTGGCTACAATAGTTTCTGTAAAACGATGACTTAAACAAGAAATTTCTGAAGAATGTACCATTTTTGCTCTGATTTCATCTTTTAACCTTGAACTTCTTTTGATTATTTTTTACTTTTACTTTGGATAAACTTCATTATAGCTATTGGAAGTGTTTTCATATTTGTTTAACCCTTAATGTCTTCATGTTTACTTTTACTGTTTACTTTTTACTTTTTACTTTTACCGCTTTTTTTTTCAACTGTCTTCACTTTGACATGAATTTGTATGCTATGCTTTGTAACTGTCTTTTATGTTGTTTATCTTCATGCAAGCTGATTTACTTGACTTGGTCTTCAATTTGACACTCTTTAACCTTGATACACTTTGACTGTTCTTTACTGTGCCCTTTTACCTTCAATGTGTAGTTTAGGTTTTTACTATCTACTTCAACAGTAAATCGTTTAATTTCCTGTTTCCACTACTTGTCTTTCAACTGTATGTTTTATTTTCCATCTCTGTTTGAATAGATTTGATAACAATCTTGGAGTAAACAGGTCTTATGACTAGTATTAATACTGTTTATCCAAGGATGTGGTCTTCTGATCACCTATAAAACAAAACAAATTGTTAAGAAAGCATTGGTTTGCAGGGGAGGTCGAAAATGTTTCATTTGAGCTTAAGAGGTTTGTGGAGTGAGTCCAGAACATGTTTTGGGAGGTAAACCATGATCAAATTGGTTAACAGAGGCTTCAGGTGGCGCAACTGGATTACATAGAGTTTTACTGCACAATTAGGTGAAAACGAGCAAAACTGGGGTTTTTGTGCTTAAACGAGTAAATGGTTGGTATTGGCGGGTGAATGAAAATGAAAATTGGTAGAAACTGAATGATGAGACATTTGGTCATTTAGTAGAAGGTGGTAAGTGGTTTCTATCACACTGCTTATGGGAGGCGAGTGGTATTGAGGGAGGGTCGTGCAATTCCATACACTGTGTGACACGTAGCACAGGTAATATTCACGAAACTGCTCTCCATCACGTGCTAAATGTCAACCAAAAGGATCATGCGATATGTGTGATGACCGTTGGATCTGCGAGAGCCGATCGGATGGTTGTCGGGGAGGTGAAGTGGCGAAAGGTTAAAGGAGGGCGGGCCCGATATAATTTAAAGGAATTAATCATATCGGGGGTGATGCGATTGGTTATAGAGTTATTAATTAGTCCAAATGACATATTTAATCCTCATTAAATGGTGGTGGGGTCAGGTTCTTAATTAACTATGGATTAGTTAAGTAATCCCATTTTATTGTTTGATTTATGGTTATATTTAACCATCGGGGTGGGATATGTAATATTTGGGGTTTTGTATAATAATATAATACGGGCGTAGGTAATTTTGTTTTATAGGGAAATTATATAATAAAACATTAATGGTTAATATGACCAAAATGAATGGGAAAACACTAAGTTTAATGTTTTCTAAAAATGTATTTCATCATACAATACTTATACCTTAGGCTAGTGATATATGAGGGTTTCATGTAAATAAAGGAAAAGCTTTATAGAGGGAATGACTGACTTTATGAAGGGGTGAATATTGATGAAGAGGATTTAAGTGCTTTAGGTATTTCAAATTATTGGGCCAAGGGTCCAGTCCCTCCAAAAGTCAGAGAAATGCTCTGAGCCCCCCTAACTTGTTATAGGTAGCTTTAGCACTTAAGGGATATTAGTGAACTTTTGGGAAAAATGAAGAAAGTTAATTAATTTGACTTTGTCTCCTTGATGTGTTGTCTTCATTGTCATCCATGCTTTGTCTAAGTGATGAAAGCAAAAAGATTTAAGCCTTTAACTTGGCCATTCATCACACATTATTCTACAACCAATTATCTACTTACCCTACCTACTTAACTTAGCATTTTTACTTCTTTATTAGGTTGCACTTAAACTGGCAAACCCTCATCACACTTTATTTTCTTTTACATAGTGATATCTATCTAAATCTACACTTATTACATCCAAGGGCTCAGATTAAACCGTTGAGCTCCTTTTTCACTCTACCTATCAACTTATCTGCCAAGATTACATTGTTTGGTTAGATATTTATTCTCTATTTCTAAAACATGAAATTGAAAATATAAATTAGTCAAGCTTAAACTATTTGACTATTCATGAATTATGGCATAGGTGACAAGCTGCACACAATTGTTTATTGTACAAAAGTAAAAAATTAGTGGCATTTAGACTTTCACACTTTCCTGGTCTTTCTTTTTGTTGGGGTTCATTTTTTTTTCATTTTTTGGCCTTTTCTTTATTCTTTTTACCCTTTTATTCTTTTTCTAGGGTATACCCTCTTTACATTTTTTTAATTTTTTTGTTTTTTTACAAATATGGAAAACCTTTGCAACAAGTAAAGGTATGAACATATTACATAGCTCATCAAGTCAACCATGATATATGACACCTATTGGTATAGGGGCATAACACTGGCTCCACTTGGGGATGGCTTTTCTTGGTGGAAAGTCAAGAACAGTAGATCAGATTACCTCTGAATGATTTTGACTGCACTATGAAATCTTCTTCTGCTTGTTACTTTATTGTATGTATGACGGTGATACTCCTGAAGCTTAGGACCTTCTCTTCGAGCTTCAACTTCACAATCTTACCATCCAATCAACACCAAACCTTTATTCTTCCTTCTTGAATCCCACTTGAGCACCTTGTCACTTAGGTAGGTATCTTCAGCCTTCGTCCTTTTATCAAAATCTTCTTAACCTTTTCCTGCACAACTTGAGATCTGACCTAAAACTAAAAGGTGCTGCAATCTTCAAACCAAATTAGTAACTCATCAAGATATTAGGGCCTTTTGATTGGATTCAAATCTTTAAGGATTTATTTCATAATCTACTAAAACTGAATTAAATCAAACTCAAATCCTACCTACTTACTCTAATCAGCTATCTGGCTGCTAGTTAGGTAAAATGAAACAACCAATGCAACCACTCAAGCATCATATACATTGGTGACTTTTGTTGCTTGTGCTTGTTGGTGGTTAAAATTGAGATCTTCAAATCAAATATAGCTTTGTTAACCTTTGAGAAGATAAGGAAATTCCCAGTCTCCTTTTTTGAATCTAGAAACTATACAAAAGGATCTTGTAAAATATATACACTATTCTTGAACTGATTCAAACAATTGTACATTTGTTGTGTATAGCCTACATGACATGAAACTGAAATATCACTTTTATCTTTATTACCTTGCATGTTTTCAACTGCTCTTTGTGATGATATTTCTACTGATTGTAATGTCTATCTGGTGAAACCATTATCATCTTGATTTGACTCATAGTCTGTTAATGGAGAAAAATTATGATTGTATTCATCATTCAACCTATAAGCTATTGGATCATAAAGAACTTGGAGGGATTGCTACAACTTATTACATATAGGTTCAAATGGAACTTCATAGATTTCTACAAGATGTTCCTCCTTTTCTTTAAAAATTTGATACCAAATTTCCTTTAAAAATTGAAATGATTCAAAACAAAGAGGCAGGGAATCATATTGGATCATTTGATCATATGTTCTGGCTTCCAAGTCTTCTTCTGCAACTTGACATTCAATGGCATTTTGGGGCTGCAAATCTAGATATGAGAAGTCTTGGACAAAGATTTTATTGCCCTCTAGATAGTTAATATCAAGACTTATTTAAACAAAATGGTAAAGTTCCTTCACTAATTTCAAAATTTTCTGCACTTTCCTCTTCATTCTCATAGCTGAAATGAACAAGCTGATCACTATTTTCAAGTTGGTGAACCTAAACTTCCTTATTCCTCAAATTAGCTTCTGATTGCTCTGTAAAGTTAATTTGGATTTGAAGAACATAATTATCATCATATTGATCATATTTGGGGAAATCATCAAAAGAAGTAATGTCATCAAACATACACATTAGATCAGGAGATTTCTCCTCCACATATTGCTCTATGAATATATCTTCTGAACTATGGTAGTTGGAATTAACAGGGATTTGTTCATGGATGTCAACATCTTCTTTTTGTGAAACAAATGTGTCATGGTGATTTTGAACAAAACATTCAACTTTCATTGTGATATTATGAATTATTTCCTCTATTTTCTTTATCAAAATGTCGAGTTTTTCCTCTTTTTCTACTTTCGACTTTTCTCTTCTAATTTGCATATTAACTTCTACATTTACTGCCATGTTCTGCATCTATTCCATTGTTGAGGGGTTTCTTTCTTTTAGATGAGATTCTATCTCTGAATGAAATGCTCTTGGGTAATGTAAAAGAGTTGAATCAGGGGGAGGTCTTATATTTAATGGTATTGAATAATAGGCTTGATTAAATCTGTCTGAAAATTGTTGTATTGTTTCATCTGGCTGTCTTTTTAACTGATTATATTCTTCTATGATCACAAGAAGATTGACTTTGATTATCCATCTATCAAGGAAGATTTCAAGAAACTGTTGGATATTTGAGATGCTTGCTTCAGGTAGGGTTTTGAACCAACTCTTGACTTTGTCTTGCAATGAAAGAGCAAAAAGCCTAATACTAGCATCCTCTTCATCTACTTCAAATAAGTTAAGATAATCTTCAAAAGTTTGAATATGTTTTTGGGCCGTGATACCATTCTCTCCATCAAACCTAGGGAGATACTTGGGATAATCATTAGGGAAAGCATGGAGTGTAGCAGGTAACATGAGGGGCTTATATCTATCAGCAACTTTATGAGGTGCTGGAATATGTACAAGGATTTTATGATCAGTCTTAATTTTTTTATTCTTCGCAATTGGAAATGATCTTCATAAGAATTAGAAGAATGTTGCTCAAATGTGTAAGGAGATTTTATATCTACATTTTTCAAAGGGAAATAATAAAAAATTAATCTAAAATCTTCTCTAAAATACAATATACATTGAAAAAGCTTATCAATGAGAAAGAACATAATGTCTTGGATAACAATCCAAGTTAAAATCCTGATCTTTTCACATAGTTTTTTCAAGTTCATTTCTCCAGTGGAGTCTTGATTGTGAAATTGATTTGGAGTAGCCAGGTGGATGATTTTAACCTTCGTGTGTCTGATCACTGTCCACCATCATAGATTAGATCTAAACATATAAAACAATTCTGAAGAAAATGTTAGTTCTCCTAGTGGATTCACCACTATGTTAAGTTCATAAATTAAACCAAAGATTGAATGAAGTAGCATTCATCTACTTATGCACTTGCAGAGTAAGAGCAGTTCGAAGGCTACCTGGCTAACTTCAGGCTCTGTTTGTAGTTTATAAAGTAAACAACAATAACGAACAAACTTTTTGTCCCCAGCAAAGTCACCACTATGTTATCACTCAGAATTTTCTCAAGGTTAGAGAAAGAAATTTTCGAGGTAACCATAAACCAACTTTTAAGTACAAAATCTAGCCAATCTGTACTCAAAGAGGGCTCTCTCTTTAAGGTTTAGCTTTGTTTAGATAGATATTAGACTAGTTATGAAAGCTTGAGGGTTTTGAATGTATTTGGTGGTGAAATTCAATAGAAGATGGGTATAACTGAATATTTCAGGCCATTGGACTATTGGGGTCAACAGAGGATGGCTCAACTAGATTTGGTTTCTCAACAAAGGATGGCTTCACAAGGCAAGATAGCTAAACAGGGAGCAAATAGAGATTTGAAAAGATGGGATGGACTTAAAAAGGATGAAGGGAAATTAAGAATCCTTCAACGTATTTTAAGAGAAGAGAACTTTACTATTCACCAATAAATAGCAATTAAGAATTCTTTGCTAAATTATCTAAATGAGTAAACTAGGAAATAGGAGCAATTAATAATTCACTATTTATGCTAGTTTGAAAGAAAACATTGAGAACAAAAACGATCGAAGACATATTGCACTTAAGCACTTTCTAAATTATTCTTTTTCATTTTAATATTCAGATATGGAACATAATTGAAATATTAAACAAGAAAACAATAACATATGGGATATAAAATACTTATTTGTCCCGTGTTTTGCACATGAATCCTGTGAAAATTCCTTTGTATTAATCCTTCCTCCAACCAGCCATACAAGAGTTTGTCCAACAGAACTTTATTCCAAAGTATTCAGTCTTACAGAAATGTCTAAGAATCCACACAAAATACTTCAAATGAAGAAGTATTTATACTAATTGTAAACTGAAATATCCTGAAAAAATATCAAGATTAGTTTCACAAATATCTCCAACTGTTCACATTAATAGAACTTAAATAAAGGACATTCAAAACTAATGAATCTATTTGGCACTATTTCTATGGATTAATGGTGTCAAAGAAGAGCAAGTCGAATTTGATAACAACTCTTAGTTGATGATGAGGCATCCTAGTCACTAACTGCATCCTTCCTTTGTGCATTATGCCCCATAAATTTTACAAACTTAGTGTCCAATCATATGCTTTTATATCTCAATCCATGATAGATATGTAAAAATTGAAAGAGGTTTTTGTATATAAAAATGTTTTTGAGATATACCTCTCTTAGTTCCCTAACATTCATCTCCATCTCTTCACAATATTCTCTGCAAAACGATGTCAAAAACAGGACTTTGCACAAACTAAAAAATAGGCTGTGAAGACATGCACTTATCTACTTCTTGGTAATACTTGTGTAAAAAGTGAGATATATTTTTGTATAATGGCTTGTTAGGAACAAAAATATCCTTCATTTTCTCAAAATATGTCTTGGATTGGCCACAATAGTTTCTACAAAACTATGACTTAAACGGGAAATTTTTGAAGAATGTACCATTTTTTCTTTGATTTTCATCTTTTATCCTTGAACTTCTTTTGACTATTTTTACTTTTACTTTGGATAAACTTCATTGTAGCTATTGAAAGTGTTTTCATATTTGTTTAACCCTTAATGTCTTCATGTTTACTTTTGTTGTTTACTTTTTACTTTTTACTTTTACCGATTTATTTTTTCAACTATCTTCACTTTGACATGAATTCGTATGCTATGCTTTGTAACTGTCTTTTATGTTGTTTATCTTCATGCTAGCTGATTTACTTGACTTGGTCTTCAATCTGATACTCTTTAACCCTAATACTCTTTAACCCTGATATACTTTGACTGTTCTTTACTGTGTCCTTTTACCTTCAATGTGTAGTTTAGGTTTTTATTGTCTGTTTCAATAGTAAATCATTTAATTTCCTGTTTCCTTTGCTTGTCTTTCAACTGTATGTTTTATTTTCCATCTCTACTTGAATAGATTTGATAACAATCTTGGAGTAAACGGGTCTTATGACTAGTATTAAGACTTGTTGGTCACTCTAATTACCGATTAATTCAAACAACTAAGTGCTACATAAATTGTCAACCCAACGAAGTCTGTTTATTTCAAAGGCAACTACGCAGTGTATGTGCTCAATCTCAAAAGCAATAAAAGTTGTAGTAATAAACTAATCACACCTTGCTTGAAGCGACCTGAAGTTCCACTCTAAGTTACAGGAAAAATAGTCTATTGCAGACAATTACAAAAAAAAATGCTTAATTTCATTAAAGGAGTAATCTAATGAAAAGAGGAATAAATCTGCAAAGTAAAGCACTAACTATGCTGTAACAGAGAACAAGACCCTATTCCCAAGGCAGGAATCTTCAGCACATGTTTCTGGTTACCATGCAAGCTGACTCACTCTGTAAACTTAACTACCCATAAAACTCTCATGAATTAACTGTGGATGAACTAAGTAATGCAGCAATCAATTAGAAAAACAGAGTTCAACAATAATACATAAACAACATCCAGTGAACAAAGCTTTTAACAAGGTATGGATAAGAAACACACTTAACACACTGTAGAAATGTAATGGGTGAATCTTCTGATGAAGGTGGGCCCTGTCCTTCTCACAAGATTCCCCAGGAACGAGAACTAGAAAGAAATGTTCATAACATTATTTTATTCATCCATTAACATTTCATGTTACAAAAGGATTCCAATTCTTTTCCTTTAGCTAGACCTTCCCTGAAGTCTATTCATCCCCTATAACGTAGATGTCTCCTCTTTTTAAAGAGGAGACATCTATTACAATTGATTTCATCATAAGTCCTATCTTTAACCCAATATACCAAAATAGGAAAATCAGTTTCCCCAATTAACAAAATGTTGTTACAATGGTTATGGTAATGTTGACTTTGGAATGTGGTCATTACAGCCAATGTAGCAGCATCCTTCGATGATCTTCTTTTGTTGTTATCGAGTCTAAAATGAAAATCACGGCTGCTTCAGCAGTGATATTTGCTCCTTGTTCTAATTTTTACAACAACATAACCTGTAATAATAGCCCTGCAGGTTTCCAGGCTATTTCAACAACATAGACTGCAATGATAACTGTTTAAGCAACTATCCATTTTCAATCAATAAATTATGAAGATAATGTAATTATATATAAAATAAATTAAACGTATAGAAATGAGAAGAATTATTGTATACCTTTGGAAAAGTAGGTTAAAGCAATAACAAGGACTTTAAATATAGGTTGAAAAATGATGACATAATAGCAAAATATATGGTCAAAAAGGGACAATGTGAGGTCCTAACATCCCCCCCAACTGAAAGGGTTGCATGTCCTCATGCAAATTTTACTCTGAATCTGAGTTCGAGTACTCGGACTTGCAGTGAAAATTACTTAGACAGTAAATATAGAAGGTGCTATCAACCAAGTCTCTAAAACCATGAACATTCTGTAATCTCTTCCATGCCACTAGCTCCTCCTTTTTGTACAACTTGAAGTAAGTCGTATATTCCTGTGTTGGCAGCCATAGAATAGGGAAATGAAAATGATATCCTAACCATTTTTCAACACACTCTTGAATGCATTTGACATAGTTAGGTAGCCGTGAAATTGTTGTTTCAAGATTAAGAGGATTAAAGGGATGATATTCCTTCCTCTACCTAGGGCACTATTCCCAAAATAGGTTGTTTGCCTGTAAGGCAAGAGATCCCTTGGCTTTGAAATAATGTTGGCATTCTTTTAAGACTACTGCCTGTAACTGTCTGGTATTCTTAGTGATTCCTGGTTCCTTCAAAAACTGACGATATTCAGCAACAAAAATGGCAACATTTTGTGGCTCAGACCGAATCCACAGAAGACGATTATCTTCATTTTGTCTCACTGAAAGGAAGGCATTCTGCCACATGAGCTGATTGGCAAGGAAAGAGACAAAAGCTCTAATCTGAATGTCACCAACCAGAGGGTTCAGATTGAGCTTCCTATCCGCAGGCATGGATTCATTATGGAGGTACAGTTCACAGAGTAAATTTTGTTCACTGGTTGCTGCCTCTGTGAAAGTTTCGACAAACTGTTGAAGTGTAGATACCTCATGAGGTCGCCCATCTCTAATCGCCTTTTCTTGGAAGAACGCTAAGCATTCTACAAGAAACATAGAGTAATTAGAGGATGGTTTCCTGGTGGCCAGTAATCTTTGAACCAAATTAAACATGAGGAGTAGTCTAGTTTTTAACTGTTTATTTTCCTTGTTCTGTGCACGAGACAATTCCAAAACTTCCCAATTTGCATATATATGATTTTTCCTCGATAATTTGTGTTCCTGCAAGATCCTCTCTTGCGACATAACATATTCCTCCTTCCATTTATCCATTTTTGCTTGAGTGTTGCTCGTCCGAGTGAAGATAGTCTTTGTAGGTCGAGGTTCGGTCTGAGTAAATGCAGTCTTTGTAGGCCATGGTTCAGTCTAAGTGAATAGAGTTTTTTGTAGGTCGTGGTTCAGTCTGAGTGAACACAGTTTTTGTAGGCCGGAGTACAGGACTTTCAATTTTAACAATCAGAGTAGGCTGAGGTATTTGTGGTTTAATTTCTTTTTCAAAAATCTTTGAAGGCCCTGCTGGTTCTTGTGTAGCAGTAGGGCGTTCCTCTTTAATTGCAACAGAAGTAGAGGCAGGAGTAGCTCTAGGCAACGGAACTTCAACTATATTATAACCGGCTTGATGATAAATATTACCACATTGGCTGCACATATATTCATTATACCGATCTTTCTCTGCACTTTTCTCAGCTGCGGATGCTGCATGAGCTAAAGTATACAAATTAAGCTCTCTTTCATAGGCTTCCCTCACCATTGTTAATTCCTGTTTATAAGCCTTGAGCTCTGATTTTAGAAACTCGTTTTCCTATAGAAGGGAAGCCAAGGTGACTAGGCTTTGTGTAGCAGTCGCAGTCTTAGTAGCTGATTCCAGTGGATGAAAAGCCTATTGTTCCGTAGAAGCTTCATTATTTGCAGCCTCAGCAGGTGGTTCTTGTGTGACAACTACTGAATCATCAGCTGGTTCTGTAACAACTATATCATCCTGAGCATCCAAATTTTGCATATCAGCAGATAGTTCTTGTGTGGCAGTTGCTGATTGAGTAGCTGGTTCTTGTGTAACAGCTATAGTTTGTGCAATATCCTAGTTATCTATGTTTTGTTCATCAGTAGGTGGTTCTTGTGTAACAACTGCTGAGTCAGTAGTTGGTTCTTGTGGGGCAGCTACATCTTGGTCATCTGTTTTATGTTCATCAGTAGGTGGTTCTTGTGTAGCAACTGCTAAGTTAGTAGATGGTTCTTGTGGAGCAGCTACATCTTGGTCATCTATTTTATGTTCATCAGCAGGTGGTTCTTGTGTAGCAACTGCTGAGTCAGTAGATGGTTCTTGTGGAGCAACTACGTCTTGGTCATCTATTTTACGTTCATCAACAGGTGGTTCTTGTGTAGCAATTGCTGAGTCAGTAGCTGGTTCTTGTGGGGCAGCTACATCTTGTACATCATCTTGGGTATCTAAATTTGATGGATCAGCAGCTGGTTCTTGTGTGATAACTGCTAAATCAGTAGTTGGTTCTTTTGTGATAGCTGCTGAATCAGTAGTTGGTTCTTTTGTGGCAGCTATGTTTTTTGAAACGAATGATGTCACAAAATCCTAAGCATCTTGTATTTCAGTACGCGAGGGTGAGACAGGTAAATATTCAAGGCTTGGCACTGTGGTGGGGTATGGGGTTTTAGGCCAATAGGTGGGGAATTTAGGATGGTGGTAACAGTTGTTGCTTCAAAAGATGTCCTCATTTGTCTTCGAGGTAAAAAGGTAGGAAGAGCAATGGTTTTTCTTTTATGAGTAGTTTTCTTTAGAGGAGGAGGGTCATCAGGAATGGTAGCTTCTTTGGTTGAGGCCCTTGTTCGTCTTTTTGGTAGAGGAGCAAACTTTTCTTGCCTTTTTCTTTTTAGCTTATCAATGGGAAGGTTATCATCAGAATCATCACTAGGGATATGGACAGTGGGACTGGATGATTATACTAAATCATGGGATGGACTTGATGTGGTGGGAGGGTCAATTGGGTTGGCTGATGCAGGTGGTGGAATCTCTAGGGGATTAGAAATGCTCCTTGGTTGTTGTTTGGAAGAATTTTCAATTTGCTGAGGGATTCCAGGAGTTTTTTGAGGAATTTCAGGAGCGAGCTGAGAAACTTCGGGAGTTTCAGCGGCTTCTTGGGCTTCTAGGGGTGGGTTGTTAAGCAGAGGAGGATTCTAGTGAGAAAAACCTCTCTGAATCAATAAATGAACAAGATGTTGATGGGTGAGGGAAAGGAGTGGATTTTTGGCATTCATATAGTAATGTGACATATTCTTTAGACACCTAAGTAGATAATACGACATATTTAATAGTTGAACATGTCTCAAATGATTTAACAAGACAAAATCATGCTGATAGACTACCTGGTAGCAACCTTCGCAGGTGAGATAGTGCTTGACAAATTCAGCAACAGTCAACCATGGAAGTGGTAGTGAATGAAGTGCGACACCCCTGCCTTTAGGCTCAACCTGCTCTCCTGGCAGAAGAAAGTCCTGTTGTGCATTCAAAATGATGTGTTTACGACTAAACCATCAAATTCCATCGACCAATAAACCCAAAACCTATGCTATATCATCCTCTGAGACTGGAATTCAAACTCCTTGAACAATAGAGTAGCCTTCCTGTAGATTACGTTCAAATTCAAGGACTTCCTAAGGATTGAATCCCTGAAGCCTCCAAAAATAATCTACCCAACTGGCTTGCTGAAAAATCTGGTATACCTCTGGGTGTAATTCTAATAAGACTATCGAGCCCGGCTCATGTCGAACAGCAGGTCCTCCCATAGTTACTAGCTTCAGTAAAATGCACAATGACAAACCAAGTTACCGCACCTGAGACAGAGTAAATTTTGCAAATGAGATCATGGAATAATAGGACAGAGATGGGGTGATGAGATGTAATCGTGGGCAAAAAAAAATGACGGTGATTGGCGTGTTTTGAAACAATGGCGTGATGATTTTGATATTCCCCCCAACTACGGCTGGAATAATGAGTTTTAAATGTACGGAGATCGAGGTAATAATATCATAATCGTCTCATTTGACTATAGTTTAATAATATTTACACATACAAATACATACCTCATGTTTACCTTTGATTGATATTCAAAAAATATAGTATACGTTGCTAATAGATCATCAATGGTTATGGAAAAGGGGTTTTTTAACTATGAGGGTAATTGTATGAAAGGCCTGTATAATGGTAGGAGAAGGCAGTGAAAGAAAAAAGTTATAAGAATGATGCAATAAACATTTCTCACAATGAAAAGTAATATATATTCATTCTTTGAGAAGAATTGGTGTTTCCACCACGGGGGAAAATGGGTGAAAGTTGGTGTTTCAACGATGAAAAAATGGGAAGGGTTGGTGTTTCAGCAACGGGAAAATGGATGGGAATTGGTGTTTCAGCAACGAGGATAGTAAAGAAAAATTTTGTTGTAAATGGGAGAAGTAGGGAAGATGTTGCTAAAAATTTCTTATGATAAAAATGGAAAAGATGTTGCTAAAAGATAATGGAGGACATAGAAAGGGAAAATGATCGAAATGGGGGAATAAATTGTGAACTAGAGTGAGATAGCACTGCTTCACGAAATGAAGTTTAATTCTGCTTGCAGTAAGATTGTTCTTTTCGACCAGCCTTCCTTTATCTAAGATCTGCAAAATGATAAATTGTAACATGCCAACCCTTGACAAGGATTATTAGTTAATAAATCTAATATAATACTAAAAATAATATAGTGTAGAAACTAAATGCAATGAGGGGCAACAGGCTCCCCCAAAAAGATATAATGTGGGTCTGCTATGTAAGTGGCCTTAAAATCCTCTTTGGAAATAGGTTGCTGGTAAAGAAGAAGCCGATACCCATTTACTAATAATGGTGTTTTAGAATCATCAATTTTTAGGAGCCTTACTGTTCCATTGGGAAAAGCAGTATCTATTTCGTAAGGTCCTAGCCATCTTGTTCGTAATTTCCCTTGAAATTTTTCAAACCGAGAGTCATACAATAAATCCCAATTACCTTTTTGGAACTGCTTATGCTTAATAGCTTTATCATGCCACCTAGTTCTTTGTTGTTGAATCATAGTTGTTTGGTGGATGGCATCTATCCTCTTTTCATCCAACTCCTGAAGCTGCTGCAACCTGGCTATTTGTGCATCAATCAAATCAAGGTTAACAGCTAAAGCAGTTCTTAAGGTTTTAATCTCAAATTCCACAGGAAAAGCAACACTTTTACCATAAACCAATTCGTAGGGAGAAAAGCCTATAGTGTTCCTCCAGGTAGTTCTGTAAGCCCATAATGCTTCAAGCAGACTTTGAGACCAATCCTTCCTATTCTCCTTCACTGTTTTTGTTAAAATGACTTCTATGACTTTGTTTGTACTTTCCACTTGACCATTGGCTTGGGGGTGGTAAGGTGTGGTCATTTTATGATGAACATGATATTTTCGAAGCGTGGCTTTAAAACCATGAGAATTGAAAGGAGGTCCTCCATATGTAACTAGTTCTCTAGGCACTCCAAATCTAAAAAAGATTTCTTCAAATAGAAAGGTTAAAACAGATTCTTCATTAGCTCTAATAAGTGCCTTAGCTTCCACCCATTTAGTGATATACTCTGTACAACCCAATATTTAAACTCTTTGACTAGATGGAGGATTGATGGGTCCTATAAAGTCTAGAGCCCATCTTTCAAAGGGTTCAAGTATTACCTGGGGATTCAACGACATTTCATCTCTATGCTTAGGTTGACCCATTCTCTGATCGCTATCACAGGCCCTAACATATTTCTTTGCATCCTTGAAAAGTGAGGGCCAATAATAACCTATTATGAGAATTTTATGTGCTATTCTCTTATCAACAAAATTCCCTCCAGAAGGGCCCTCATGACAAGTCTTCAGTATATCATAAACCTCATCTTCTCTAATGCATCTTTGAATTTCATGATCAAGTCCTGTATGAAAAAGACACCCACTTATCCAGCTATACCAAGCACTTTGATCTTTCTTTCCTCCCGATGTGATAGGTGTGATGGTAGCTTCCCTACAACTAGATAATTGGGAATATCTGCATACCAAGGTGAGTGAGCAGATACTGCAAATAAATACTCATTCGGAAAGGAATCATCTACTAGAGCATGATCATCAGTTTTTATTCGAGAAAGGAAATCAGCAACTACATTTTCTTTACCTGGTCGATCTACAATTGTAATATCAAATTCTTGTAATAATAATAACCACCTGGTAACTCAGGCATTTGTGATAGATTTGTTCATTAAATACTTAATGGCCGAGTGATCAGTATGAACAAAAGTAGGGTAACCATTAATGTAATGTTGAAATTTATTAATAACATAAATGACTACTAAAAATTCCTTTTCGGTAACTGTGTGTTGAGGGATTTTCTCCCCTAGGGCTTTTGGGTGGAAACCCTAGCAGACTTAAAGTTGTCTAAACAGAGAAACACGCATTCTCACAGCCATTATGCTATTAAAAGCAAATTCTATAGTAAGGGCGGCGTACCTCAGGTCCTACGTTCGAGAAGTTCCTCAAGGGTCCAAACCCTTCTTCAAGTCCCTTTCGCTCCTTTGTCCTGTAAAACAACCAATTCCAAAGAATACAGTAGTATATGGACAAAGACTTATAAAGAAATCATCTTCATGTTATAAAAGAAGGTAGTTAGTTATGAACTTTAAACAACCATTCACATATGAATTCAAACATGAACATCATAAACATAAAGAAGAAGCATATCGGGAACCAAGACGTGTTTCTTTATTATAGACAAATAGAATGTACAAAAGGAGTAATATCACCTGAGTAACCTTTCGCAGGCTCCAAGCAAAGCTTCCTTCTAGATTCGTCCAGCCTCAAGCCTTTAGCATATCTCCTTCCAAGACTCACTCCATGATGCCATAACTAATGGATGAACATCAACTCACAAGGAAACAAGGGTTTCCTATATAAATGGGGGAAGTGTAGAAGGCACAAGGGTCTTCAGACCTGGTTAGGGGAAAAATCTCAGTATAATAACCTTTCTCTCTCTTCTCTCCTCCTTTTAGGCCTTCCCTTTGATGTCTTTTTATACCACTCCCAAAGTAGTTTTTTAGTTAGCAGTTGGTTGGGAACAGTTGGGCCACGGGCACTAACAGGTGATCAGTAGGTAAAACCCGTGATCTCCGCCCGAAAATAAGGATTTTGTATTTTTTTAAGTGTTTTAATACATATACGCGGGTTGGGTATATGCCTACCCGCGTATACACGCGTTTAACTCAGGGCAATGTCGTGTACAAGGAATAAAACATTGTTTTTTAAATTTGGGACCAGGTCTGGAAGGAGGGGTTGCCCTAGGCCATGAGTGTAGCATCACAAACCATAGTAGTGATATTTGGAGCTATAACAGATGCCCCCTAATATATGAGGTCATAAGGGGAATATGATGGCTGAAATATATTAAGCAAGTACATGGAAAGGAAATCTGCCAAAAACCGAGGAGTACTTCACCAGAATTCAACCTGCCAAGCCACAAAAGGAGATAAAAAAGAAACATCATCTAAGGCGGGCATACCCATGCTCAGAGAAAGCAAAGCATGTCCACATATCAAGTACAAGTGAATCCACTAAGTATACAAGTATAAATGACTGGAAAATACATAATGGATCATCTGATCATGATCAAAAAAGTACATGTCTGAATATCACATATAAAACTATCAATGATGCTAAGAAATACAACGGATCACTGATATCAAAAACTGATCCCAAAGGTACCAACTGAACATGATGGAAAAGGATGGTACTACACTACAAGCTCAGGTGCCAGCATATAAAATGTCACCATGACTAACTGCAACATATAAGGTGGAGTGGTATCAACTAGCAGCAACAAGAGCAACTGTCAAGTGAACCAATGAATGTTGATACAACCTGAGGTCTTCACCGACCGCCATGGTACATTTCTACACCATGGGAATAAATGATCTGAAGTTGTTGGGTTGTGTTATATTCTTTCCACGACTAACCTACGTAGTGAACTGGGGGGTTAGAGGGGGGGCGGAGCACCCCCTTCGTTGCGCCGATTGCGTAGCAGGGGGGTCACAGGGGGGGCGGCAGCC
>APFE030140473.1:60438-101070 GCA_000404065.3 Pinus taeda
AGAGAAAACAACAAGTTGTTTCGCAATCCATGCTTTTAGCAATCTTTGATTATGAAAAAATATGACAGTTACAGTGCGAGTCTTTACTCAGAGAAATTGCTGGAAAGGAAACTGACCAACAACTACTACTACCAACCAACCAACCCTTCACAATATCGCTTCGGGTGGTATTTATAAACAAAATATCAGGAAGACATCATTACAAGTGACCTTGACAAGTCTGCTTAGAACTCTTCAAAAATCTAAATGCTGCTGGAATTAAATGCAAGTAAATCTTTTTGGCTGCGCTGGGGGCAGCTGGATCGGAACAAGTGACGAGGTGGCCCTTGGGGACCAGATGCGGTGCTGCTGGAGTGAATGTGCTTCGGGGCTGCAGTTCGGCTTTGGTGCGAATTGAATGTGCAATAATTATGATTTGAGAGCTTCAAGTAGTCTCGCTCTCCTTCTATGGATCTGCTGGAAGATATTCAATTTTTCTCTTGCTTTGGGCCACTGCTCAAGATATTCTCTGATACACTTTGCCGCTACATTGATGGTTTCCGCCGTCGACTGATACTCTTTGACACGCTTGATGCCTGCTGATTTGATCTGATACACTTTAAACTCTGTGACTGATCTGTTGCTGTCTTCAAACCGGATCCTTTGGCACGATTGGGCGATTTCCAGGCTCTTTCGGCGTGCAGTGGGCTCGGCAATCAGAATATTCCCTGAAGATTCCTCGAAATGGCCTATTTCCCGTAGCGATGTGCGCTATTCGCGCATCGGAAACTGCCTCTGTTTCTTGATCTGGAGCTCCGAAATGCGAATTTTCTTCCTGCGCGAAGCTTTTTCGGCTTTTCTGGCTGCTGACGTAAGCATGGTGTCGGTTGTACGGTGGATGACGTCAGCTGTGGGTCCCTGGTACAGCGCGACGTGGTGAGATACTAGATGGACTGTGGTGAAGAGACTCCGATGCGATATCGCGATATCACGTTGGCGGGGAAAGAGGGGGATCATTAGGTTGGACATTTGGCGCTTACGACTGCCGATATGCGATATCGCGATATCGCATCGGCAGAGATGGAGAGGTGAATGGATTGGACACTCGGCGTTTGCGATCATCGATCGCCGATTTCGCGATATCGCATCGGCGGGGGATGGATGGGCATTGTTTTGCAAGAATGTGAGAGGGCGAAGTTGCGACGCGAAAACGGCTTTGAGGAGAAAAGGTAAGGTAAGTGGGTGTGAAGGGGATTTTGAGGTTTCGAAAGGGGTCCGATTACCTTGGGGGAATTTTATACTTTGGAAGGAGTCCAAAGTATTTGGAAAGTGGTTTTGGAGGTCGGGGTTCTTGCTTAGCTTCTGATAAACTGAACAATTCCCAGGAGTTGCTATGGTTATTTTTCAACCAGGGGGAGGGATATTACATAGGGGAATTTTACTTAATATTAATAAGAGGACGGGAAGAATAGGGAGCTAAATAATAACGTTAGTGGTTAATATGGATATGGTAAGAAAGCGCTAAGTTCGGGAGAACTTAGGCTGTTACAGGGGGTAGGACCATACTTCGGGAGAAGATATGGAACAACTTTGAGTAAAGCAGATCTTTACTCATATCGGAGTTATGAAGATGATGAACTTAAGAGGTGTCAAGCAGATCTTGACCTCTTTTGGGGATGTTAGTTAATGATTGGGGAAAACAAAGAGAAGGGAAGTCAGTTATACCTCATTTGAGCCTTTTTTCTTACAAATATTTGTTGATTATGTTCTGCATGATATGATACCTGAAAACTTGGAACTGGTCAGCAATTCAACAGCCTCAGAACTACCTACCCAGCCTACTTGCCTAGCATTTTTTCTTCTTTTATTTGGGGGTGCACCTAGACTTGCAAACCCATCATACATTTTTCTTTTGATGCTTTCCTATCTACATACTACCCTTATTTCTTCCAGAGCCCAGATTAAGCTGTTGGGCTCTTCTGTTTCTCTACCTATCTAAGAATCTGCCAAGATTAAACTGTTTGGATAGATTTACAATCTCTATATTCTAAAGCATGAAATTTAAACCTAGGGAGACCAAGATTAAACTGTTTGGACCTCCCTTTAACTACAGTAGGGATACCAGGATAACTTTACAAAATTTGAAGGCAATTGAATGAACTTGAAGTAACCTTCTTCATGTGGAGACTGTTTGAGCAAATATGGAGCATTGCAGCAAGCAAAGTACGACATATTTGGCTTGTGGAATGCCAATCATATAAAATGCATACCTGCTGCAGCAGGAACTAACATAATACATATATGCAGGTTGGGTATATGCCTACCCGTATATACACGCGTTTAACTCAAGGCAATGTCGCGTACAAGGAATAAAACACTGTTTTTTAAATTTGAGACCAGGTCTGGAAGGAGGGGTTGCCCTAGGCCATGAGTGCAGCATCACAAACCATAATAGTGATATTTGGAGCTATAACGCTGTGTAATTAAGCTCAACAGGGGTCATATTCTTACTAATGAAATAGATAGCATAAGGAAGATTATTTTCTTCTTGCCACAAGACAGCTCCAATTGCAGTGTCCAAAGCATCAGAGGATATATGAAAGGGAAGTGCCCAATCAGGTCCCCTTAGAATAGGATCTGTAGACAATTGATGCTTAAGTTCATCAAATGCTTTCTGGCAAAGGTCAATCCACTTAAATTCAACATTTTTCATAAGTAACACAAACAAAGGAGAAGCTATTTTAGAAAAAAAATTGATAAATCTTCTATAATATCCAGCATGTCCTAAAAAACTTCTTACATCAGTTTGTGTTTTAGAGATAGGAAGGGTCTGAATTACCTGTATTTTGGATGGATCTACTTGAATCCCTAGGAATGAAATGAAGTGTCCATGTACAATTCCTTCGTTCATCATCATATGACATTTTTCAATACTCAAGGAAAGGTGAGCTTGTATACAAGGTTTAAGTACTTTCTCAAAGTTTTGTAATGCATCTTCAAAAGTCACACAATAAGGAGTAAATTCATCCATAAATATCTCCATGGAGTCATTAAGCATATCAGAAAATATTCCTATCACTGCTCTTTGAAACGTTGCTGGAGCATTAAATAGTCCAAATGGGAGAACTCTATAAGCAAAAGTTCCCCAGGGACTAGTAAAAGTGGTCTTGTCTTGGTCTTGGGGTGCAATTTTGATTTGGTTATATCCGCTAAAACCATCTAAAAAGGAAAAGAATCTCTTTCCTGACAAACTGTCTAGCACCTGATCAATAAATGGCAAGGGGAAATGATCTTTTTGAGTGGCTTTGTTTAAGGCTCTATAATCTACACACACTCTCCATTTCCTGTTTTTCTTAGGTACTATCACCAATAGAGAAACCCATTCACTGTCAGATATGGGGTATATAAACCCTGCATTAAGCAATTTTTGAAGTTCTTCTTTAACAATTTCCCTCAGATTGGGATTCATTCGCTATTAGGGTTGATAGACTGGTCGGCATCCTTCCTTAATATAGATACGATGGGTACATAATTCAGGGGAGATACCCTTCATATCTATGTAGTCCCATGCGAATGCTTCCTTATTTCCACAAAGTAACTTCATTAGCTACTGTGTTTCAACATCGGACAAGTTAGGGTTTATGTTCAATGTTTTGCCAGGTTCGATTTCTATTGTTATGCTTTTAGAGGAGATAACAGTTGATGTTTGAGGTAGATTTTCAAATTTAAGCTTTTCTTGGGTTTCAGGTTTCAAAATTGCAGTCAACTGATTATATGTTTCAGAAGTGACCAAGGAGGGTTCATAAATAAAATTACTAATTACTTCATCCTCCGTGGTATCTTTAAGAGTTAAGGCTTGTCTGATAGTCAAAATGGATTGAGTAGCATTATCATCATAATCCAACCATACAGAATCATCATTGTTAGTCATAGGTGTGGCATGAGGGTAAAGAGTAAGCTGCTTAGTTTCACATCCATTAGAAATTGTCATTGAACCTGATCTACAGTTGATAAAGGCATCTTCTGTAGGCAGCTAGGGTCTCCCCAAAATTAGAGGATGTCCCCCCAAATTTGTTTTAGTTTGCAATACAACAAAGTCAGCTGGGTCGTTCCAAGATTCAACTGAAATGATAAGGTCTTCAATAACTCCTTTTGGTTTAATTGTGGAACGATCATCTAACTCTAGGATGGTTGGTGTCTCTCTGATTACATTCTTCAGCTGTAATAGTTACGCGGTTTCAAGGGTCATAATATTTATAGCAGCACCTAAGTCTACCGGAACTCGTGAAATAATAGTTTTTCCAATCTGTAATATGACCGTAGGATGGCCGGGATCACCCTATATAACAGAAGGAGTTTTTCCCGACATTAAAGTAGCTAGATCACCCATCACATGAACTATAAGGGGATCTTTAGCTTTCCTACCAGGTTTCTTGATGCAAATATCTCTGACAGTTCTAGCATAAATTGGTACATCTCTGAGTGCTTGTAAAAGTGGAATTTTAACATAAAGATTCTACAATTCCCCTAGAAGATTAAAAGTAGGCGGCTCAGGTGTCTTAGTGAGAGCTAGACGCTTAGGAAATGTTGGTTCTGTTGTTTTAGTATCTTTATTAGAGGGTGGCCCGACTGTTTTAGCACCCTTATTAGGTAAATTATTCTTTTATGTCTCTTCTTTGCTAGAGTCAGAAGAAGTAATATCATCAATAATAGGCTCAACTATTCTCCCAGATCGTAAATGAATATCATTACACTGCACAGGGAGAACAGGAAATATAGGTTGGTTTTGAATATCAATGAGTTGCACAGCTTTATTATTAGGGTTAGGGTTTGGTTGTACAGGTAGCTGGGGTCTTATTGTCTGATTATTTGGTGGAGGACCTTATGGTAAAGAGAGTGGTTGCTGAAACTGGGGAAATTGGTTTGGGAATGGGATTTGTTGAGCTCTCTAGTTTGGGTTTCATTGATTGAAATAAGGTTGCTATGGAGGCCAAGGAGTCCATATTGCAGGGAGTGCTACATAAATTGTCAACCCAGGGAAGTTTGTTTATTTCAAAAGCAACTACGCAGTGTATGTGCTCAATCTCAAAAGCAATAATAGTTGTAGTAATAAACTAATCACACCTTTTTTGAAGCGAATTGAAGCTCCACTCTGAGTTACAACAAAAACATTTTGTTGCAGACAATTACCAAAAAAAATGCTTTATTTCATTAAAGGAGTAATCTAATGAAAAAAGGAATAAATCTGCAAAGGAAAGCACTAACTATGCTGTAACAGAGAACAGGATCCTATTCCCAAGGCAGGAATCTTTATCACCTGTTTCTAGTTACCATGCCAGCTGACTCACTCTATAAACTCAATTGCCCATAAAACTCTCATGAATTAACTGTGGATGAACTAAATAATGCAACAATCAATTAGAAAAATAGAGTTCAACAATAATACATAAACAACATCCAGTGAACAGAACTTTTAACAAGGTATGGATAAGAAACACACTTAACACATTGTAGAAATGTAATGGGTGAATCTTCTGATGAAGGTGGGCCCTGTCCTTCTCACAAGATTCCCCAGGAACGAGAACTAGATAGAAATGTTTAGAACAGTATTTTATTCATCCATCAATATTTCATGTTACAAAAGGATTCCAATTCTTTTCCTTCAGCTATACCTTCCCCGCAGTCTGTTTGTCCCCTCTAATGTAGATGTCTGCTCTTTTTAAAGAGGAGACATCTATTACAATTGATTTCATCATAAGTCCTATCTTTAACCCAATATACCAAAATAGGAAAATCAGTTTCCCCTATTAACAAAATGTTGTTACAATGGTTATGGTAATGCTGACTTTGGAATGTGGTCGTTACAGCCAATGTAGCAGCTTCCTTCGATGATCTTCTTCTGTTGATATCAAGTCTAGAATGCAAATCACGGCTTCTTTAGCAACGAGATTTGCTCCTTGTTCTAACTGTTACAACAACATAACCTGTAATAATAGCCCTGCAGGTTTCCCGACTGTTTCAGCAACATAGACTGCAATGATAACTTTTCAACAACTATCCATTTTCAATCAATAAATTATGAAGATAATGTAATTATATGTAAAACAAATTAAACATATAGAAATGAGAAGAATTATTGTATACCTTTGGAAAAGTGGGTTAAAGCAATAACAAGGACTTTAAATATAGTTTGAAAAAGGATGACATAATAGAAAAATATATGGTCAAAAAGGGACAATGTGAGGTCCTAACAAGGCTATTTATCTAAGGATGTGATCTTCTGATCACTTGTAAAACAAAACAAACTATTACGAAAGCATTGGTTTGCAGGGGAGGTCAAAAAAGTTTCATTTGAGCTTCAAAGGTCTATGGAGAGAGTCCAGAATGCTTTTTGGGAGGTAAACCATGCTCGAATCGGTTAAAAGAGGCTTCAGGTAGCGTAGCTGGATTACATAGGGTTTCACTGCACAATCAAGTGAAAACGAGCAAAACTGGGGTTTTTGTGTTTAAACGGGCAAATGGTTTGTATTGACGGGTGAATGAAAATGAAAATTAGCGGCAACTAAATGATGAGACATTTTGTCGTTTAGTAGAAGGTGGTAAGCGATTTTTATCGCATTGCTTATGGGAGGCAAGTGGTATTGAGGGAGGGCCGCGCGATTCCATACACTGTGTGACATGTAGCACAGGTACTATTCACGAAACCGCTCTCCATCGCATGCTAAATGTCAACCAAAAGGATCGTGTGATATGCGTGACGACTGTTGGATCTGCGGGAGCCAACCGTACAGTTGTCGGGGAGCTGAAGTGGCGAAAGGTTAAAGGAGGGCGGGTCTGATATAATTTAAAGGAATTAATCATATCGGGGGTGATGTGATTGGTTATGGATTTATTAATTAGTCCAAATGACATAATTAATCCTCATTAAATGGCGGTGGGGTCCGGTTCTTAATTAACAACGGATTAGTTAATTAATCCCGTTTTATTGTTTGATTTACGATTATATTTAGCCATCGGGGCGGGATATATAATATTTGGGGTTTGGTATAATAATATAATACGGGCCTGGGTAATTTTGTTTTATAGGGGAATTATATAATAGAACATTAGTGGTTAATATGACCAAAAAGAATGGGAAAGCACTAAGTTTAATGTTTTCCGAAAATGCATTTCATCGTACAACACTTATACCTTAGGCTAGTGATATATGAGGGTTTCATGTAAATAGAATGTTTTTAATTTTCCTAAATAAAATAGGATTTTACTTAGGAAAAGCTTTATAAAGGGAATGAGTGACTTTATGAACGGGTGAATATTGATGAAGGGGATTAAAGTGCTTTAGGTATTTCGAATTATTGGGCCAAGGGTCCAGTTCCTCCAAAAGTCAGAGAAATGCTCTGAGCCCTCCTAACTTGTTTATAGGTACCTTTAGCACTTAAGGGAAATTAGTGAATTTCTGGAAAAAATGGAGTAAGGAAGTTAATTAATTTGACTTTGTCTCCTTGATGTGTTGTCTTCATTGTCATCCATGCTTTGTCCAAGTGATGAAAGCAAAAATATTTAAGCCTTTAACTTGACCATTCATCACACATTATTTTGCAACCAATCATCTACTTACCCTACCTACTTAACCTAGCATTTTTACTTCTTTATTAGGGCGCACTTAAATGGGCAAACCCTCATCACACTTTCTTTTCTTTTACATAGTGATATCTATCTAAATCTACACTTATTACATTCAAGGGCTCAGATTAAACTGTTGAGCTCCTTTTTCACTCTACCTATCTACTTATCTACCAAGATTGCATTTTTTGGTTAGATCTTTATTCTCTATTTCTAAAACATGAAATTGAAAATATGAACTAGTCAAGCTTAAAATATTTGACTATTCCTGAATTGTGGCATAGGTGACAAGCTGCACACAATTGTTTATTATACAAAAGTAAAAAAGTAGTGGCATTTAGACTTGCACACTTTCCTGGTCTTTCTTTCTGTTGGGGTTCATTTTTTGACCTTTTCTTTATTCTTTTTACCATTTTATTCTTTTTCTAGGTTATACCCTCTTTACATTTTTTTATTTTTTTATTTTTTACAAATATGGAAAACCTTTGCAACAAGTAAAAGTATGAACATATTACATAGCTCATCAAGTCAACCATGATATATGACACCTATGGGTATAGGGGCATAACACCAACTATTCATATCGCATAGCCTATGGACTAAGGTGGCCACATCTAAATACATAGCTCCTTTAAATCTTATGGACTGGATTTGACAACCTTAGTGGACACAAGATGGAAAATCGAACATATGGAAAGCAGGCATACAAGCTATGCCCCTTATCGGGGATGGACTAACATGGAGAATAAAGTCAAGAGAAGTTTTTAAAATAGGGATGTACCCATGGATTGGATGTGGGAATGCTCACAGACTCCCAGGGAGCTCAGAACATACCTCACTTTCCAGAGGGATCTCACACCTTAACCAAATAGCAGACAATGACTGCTCTACATTTTTGCAACAAGCATGTAAATCTGGGAGGACATTATAGATCCCTTAACAATGGTAGTGGCATTGGAAGGAATACACGGAGGCACTCACGGAATCCCATATCAAAATATAGGAAGGGGAGGATGAGCTAATCTGGGCACATGCGAAGCATGGAAGATACTAACCTAAGGAGGGATACATAACTCTTATGAATTCACTGAAACCACCACAGTGTGAACTGTGGTGGAGAAGTATATGGAAACTAAAAGCACCCCCCAGGTCCAGGCTCCTCATGTGGACCATTCAGTGTCACAAAATCCCAACAGGAGAAAATTTGATCAAGAGATCCTTTCATGGACCCTTTTGGTGCGGCCTTTTCAAAGCCGACAATGAATCTGGGAATCATCTCTTTCTTACTTGTCCATGCACAAAGGAGCTTTGGAATACTATTCATTCTCATATACCTTCACTCCCTAGGTGGCAGGGAACAACTATTCTGGAAGCCTGGGAGGGTTGGTGGTCCACTGTATCCTCGGAAAGAACAAAAAACATCCCTTTACTTACTTGCTGGGCCATTTGGACTGTCCAAAACAAAATTATCTTTCAAAATTCTCCCCCCCACTGGCTCACCATCACTACACAAATCCTAGCAGACTACCAATAGATTCCAAAGGAGGAAATAAATCCCAATCCCAGGCATATCATACCCGAGAGCATAAACCAATCTCACCCCTGGGCATACTTTGATGGCTCGGCTCAAGACATTGGATGTGAGGGGGGAGCTATCCTCATATTATAATAAATCATATTTACAAAATAAAAATGGGTTTGGGCAGAGGGACGAACAATTTTGCTGAGCTCTCAACAACAAAATACACCATTCACTTTGCTTTGGAAAAACAGTGCAGAAACTTACAGCTATTTGGAGATTCAAAAACTATATGCAATTGGATAAACAAAGTTACAAATTGTTATGCTTTTTCTCTGAGACACATCATGGAAGAAATTTTCAGACTCATAAATTTATTTGACACATTTACTTGTCAACATATAGACAGGGAGCGGAACACAATTGTCGATCTACTATCCAAGGAAGCAATGCACAGGCCTATAGGAACTTGGAGCATACTGGAGCAAACTGGTGGAACCTTCCATTAGTATTATCATAGAACTTTTATAAAAATATGAGATTAGTAAAGCTCAATGGGAGCTGGACATAAATTTTTGTTGTATTTTTTTGTTGTCTTTATATAAATATTATATGAAGTTTTTTATCAAGCAGTTCTACACATGACAATTATTATTTTGATACTCTCTGCGTAGAATAAGTACATAAATCATTTTGAAAATCATAACTCAGAGCAGTGTCTCCCTGCGTGGAGTACACCTCTCTCTATTTTGAGTACTCAACAGGATAGGCTTCTAGCCCATAGTACAATATATGTCCCTCGCATCCGCAAAATGTAATTTTCCTCATTAATGAAAATTATGACTTTTTCCAAGGGAGAATATATATAATATATATATATATTATATATATATATTATTTTTAAATAATTAATTTATATCACATAATCTAAAATTAATAATAATATAAATACATTTAATATTAAATAATAATTAAATATAAAATAATATAATAATTATTAAATATAATGATAATAATAATAATTTTTTTACTGTAATAGTTCTTTTGTAATATATTTTTTATTATTATATATTTATTAATGGTAGATACAAATGAAGTCATTTACGTACATATTAATATTTTTAATGTGGCTATGCTAATACATAATGATATCAAAATTTTTTAAATGAGTTTTAAATTTCAAACCCAAAAATATCAAATTAAATTTAATTATTTTTTATTTAGCAACTTGTTAAGCAACCACTTCCATTCCATTCCACCGATGTTTCTCTTTCGCTACTTGTTTCAATTCTAATTTCGGATAAGTTCCAATTCGATTTTCAAAGAGAACTCGTTATCACTACTCCAGCTAGGGTTCCGTATGTCTTTGGTGCCCTTTGTTAATTCCAAGAGTAACATAATTTCATCAATTTTGAATTTTGCTTTATAAAGTCACATTTTGTGTTTATTGTATTTGATTTCAGATTTTTCTTTGAAGTTATATTTTGAGTTTACATTTTGTGTTTATGGTAATTCAAATATTAGTAACATTTTTAGGTATGCTTCAAGGTATTACTAATGACACTTGGTTTTTTTTCTTGTAAGGAACTTTCACCAGAAATGACCTATAAAATATCATGGCATCATTACTATATCAAGCGTTTATGTGAATTACTAGAGTATTGATTAATATTGATGTTGGAACTTTTGATTTTCAACTAAGAGATTGCAATAAGTTTTCTTTTAAGATAGCCGTGAAGTATTGAAGAAAAATGTAAAATTTGAGCATATCATGTTAATTCCATGAGCAGGATAATTTTATGCGTTTTTGAATTTTGCTTTTATGAAGTTGCATTTTATGTTTACGGTAATTCAAATATCAGTAATATCTTTTGGATTTTTTATTTTTTAATGTTAATAGAAGTTTCGATTGTGGCTTAAGGATTGCGTTAATATTTATTATACTCAAAATTCAAAATATGATTGGTCTTATTCACAAACGTTGATTGGCATATAAATGATGGAAAATGATGCCTTCAGCGTATATCAACCACATTCACTAATGTGGTTTCATTTTAAGTGTAATATGCAACGTTGTTGCTTAGTACCTGTCTCTTATACAAAAAGTAATTGAAAGCAGAAGTTATTGTACTTAAGACAAAAAAAATACTACTATCATGTAAAAATTTGTCTATATTTATAGCATTTTTTAACATATTTTTCTAGGTAGATTGCTATGTTGAGTAGCAAAGTTATTTTTATATTTTCTATGTTAAAATCAGAAGAAAATCAACTTTTATATTGATTCTATACATAAAACTATCATTATTAAAGGTAAATGAGTTGTTTTATAAATAAATTCTAATATAGAAAATAAAATAAATAACTGAAATAGTATACTTATTTTGGGCCACCTCTATTCCTTTGAAAATTCCTAAACATATCGTATATAAGACTATAAAAATAGAATATATAGAGAATTTTATATAATATTTTTGGTGTATATAATTAATAAACAGGTGAAGAAAAAAAAATTTTTTGAAATAAAATTTAAAATATATATAAATTAAACAATTTTTTTTGGTAAGTTGAAGAGTTTTTTTAAATCAAAAGGCATGTATAAGGATGTAAAAATGCATATGGTCTCACCCTAACCAGGTTTGTTGACCAAGGTGATAACCATACAACATACAAAAAGAAAAATTGCCAGTTGAGAGGTTTAGAGCGTGAGAGACCTAACATTCCATAAAACAAAAAGAACAAGAAACACACTAGTGGAAATATTAAGTTGTCGGAGGTGATTAACGCAGGGTTTTCTGGCCCAGTACCTAAGGGAGGTAGAGGGAAATACATGCAGTTGACATGATGCTCAAATTGAGCAAGTCAAGTTTCTAGTTTTTCAACCTTTTCCATTAGCAAATTATACCCACGCCACCACTACCACCCTTTTGGATCTTATACCAACTTGATATGTAATTGAAATTAGCACAACAAAACTAACATTCAATAACAAATCAAGTTGGTATTAGAGCAAAGGTTGATTTGCTTGATTGCTTGAGTTTTGTGCAAGTAGGGTTTTAATGGTTGCAAAATTGTGATGCTTACAAGGTTAAAGTTACATAGAGGAGAAGGGAAATTTTTGGTTGCAACTCCTGAGGTAATTCCTAGAATAATGAGAGCCACAAGGCCACAATCTCCACTGCCCAAAGTTTCAATTCCAGCTTCACTTGAAACACCTCAAGTTTTGCCTTCAATTGAGATTGAAGAGGTACAAGCAGTACCAGTTTCTGAGCCTGAATCCACAACCATTATGTCTAGAGAAAGAGAGCCTGAAGGTCCTTCTTCATAAGAGGAAGAATTCAAGAAAGATATATATACTTTAACTAATATGGTTAAAGTCCTCTATGAAGAGAGGAATACTAGAATGGTTGGAGATATTTTTAAGCCTCCACATGGAGAACGAATCTCAGAGGATAAAAAATATGGGAAGAAGGATTCAAAGGGTAGTGGAGGAAAGCCACCTCCATCTCCACCATCTTCATCATATTCCTCATCATCTTCATCATCACATACCACATCATCTTCCACTACCACCACCGAAACTTCCCATACTCACTCAAAAACCCTGAAAGGAAAAACTCCCTCACTCAAATTGGACATTAAGTTTGAACTTCCCATGTACAATGGGGAAGTGAATGCAGAAAAGTTAGACAATTGGAGGTATACTTACAGAATTCAAAACCTTCAAGAAGATGAAATAAAGATCCAGTTGGCTTCATTGAGGCTAGAAGGAGTAGCATTAGTCTAGTGGGAAGAAACAACTCAAGAGGAAATGTGAATTCATGGTAATATATCCATTTCTTGGGTTGAATTTGTTTTTGCAATTAAAAGACAGTTTTACCCTTTAGCTCTATGTAAAAATCCATTATGAGATAGCAAAATCTTAGGCAGCTCAAAGGCCAAACAGTCCAAGACTATACCCTGGAGTTTAGAAAGAGGGCTTTGTTGTTAGGAGTAAATTTGAATTCCAAAGATACACTATTGAAATATATTGGGGGTTTACATTCCTATTTGAAACGTACTATCCTTATGTTCAATCCAAGATATTTGGATGACGTATGTGTGCAAGCCATGCACCTTGAAGCAAGGGGAAAGAAAATTCATGAAGAGGGTAGTAAGAAGAAGCCTTTCAAGGGTAAGGAGAAGAGAAGGGGGTAAAATGGAAGGGAAAGAAAAATGCATGTGTGAAGAAATAAGGGGAGAAAAAATATGCCAACATTATTCTAAAGCTAGGCATGATAAAGCCCATTGTTGGAAATTACATCCCAAACTAAGGCTTAAGAAACAAAACAATAAGGGAAAACAAAAGATGACCTCTACAACCCAACATGACCTTGGATCAGATTCTATTGATGAGACCAAGATTTCAGCCATGGTCGCAAAAGGAAAAGAATTTGTTGCAAGCACTAGTTCCTCACATAGTTAAAACAACACTCCAAATGAAGAATCAAGAATAGAGTTGTTTCATGTAAGGGTGATTTTAAATCATGCAAATATTGATGTATTATTCAAAAGTGGGTCACAATCAAACTTAATTTCATAAGACTTGGTCAAAAATCTCAACCTTGAAAATGTACCTTATCATAAGCCATATCCATTGGGTTGGATAGTCAATAATGCAAATTTACAAGTTATAAGGAAGTGTTATTCAGGTTCACCATTACTGAAAAGTTCATTGATGAAGTTGAGTTAGATGTAGTTCCACTTGACCTCTCAAGAATCATTTTGGGTAGTCCATATTTGTATGATAGGAAAGTAGTATTTTATCACCATGAAAACAAATACTTATTTCTCAAGAATGGGGTGGAGTACATTGTGAGAGCCCATCACAAAAAGCTAAACATTTCTTTGGTTAATGCAAGGAAGATGAAAAGACTAATAAATGCAAGTAAAAATTTTATGCTTCTCATGATTAAGAAAAATAATGATATTGATTATGAATATTTTGAAGGTTGTGATGACAAATTGAAATATGATTTGTTTGATGTGGTAAGCAAGCATGGTGAGATGTTTCAAGAACCAAAGGGGTTACTTCCCAAGAAGGGAATTCAGCATGAGATATAGTTGCAATAATATGTTCCACTTCCAAACATTGGCATGTATCGCATGTTGATTATGAAGAGCATGGAAATCAAGAAGAAAAATGAAGAATTGTTGAACAAAGGTATCATACACCCATCTACTTCGCCATGTGGTTCGCGCATTGTATTGGTGCCAAAGAAGAATGGAACTTGGCACATGTGTGTGGATTTCCATGCACTAAATAAAATCACGGTAAATAATCGTTATCCACTCCCATGAATTGATGATTTTCTTGATCAATTGAGGTATGCAAATTATTTCACTAAGTTAGAATTACGAAGTGGTTATCATCAAGTTAGAATAACTAAAGAGGAAATTTGGAATACGACATTTAAAACTAAACAAGGATTGTTTGAGTGGCTTGTTATGCCTTTCAGTCTTACAAATTCTCCAGCTACTTTCATGAGAGTTATGAATGATGTATTGAGACCATTTCTACATGAATTTGTCATTGTGTACTTAGGTGATATACTTATATTCAACAAATCCAGAGATGAACATATCATGCATGTAAACAAAGTACTTGATGTCTTGAGAAAAGAACAATTGTTTTTAAAGATGTTGAAGTGTGAATTTGGCAAGACTTCTTTAATGTATTTGTGACACATTTTTGGAGGAAGTGAGTTGAAGATATACCCCTCTAAAGTTGAGGTCATTCTGAATTGGCCCAAGCCCAATACAGTTACAGAGGTAAGAAGCTTTTTAGGGGAAGCACAATATTGGAGAAAGTTTATTGCTGATTTTTCTTCCATTGCAACTCCATTACATGCATTGACAAGTGTCAAGAAAGTCTTCCACTGTGGAGATGTACAATAGGAAATATTTTATGATTTGAAGCAATAGATCAGTTTAGCACCGGCATTGGCTCTTCCGAATCTTAGACAACCATTTGAGATTCAAACTAATGCAAGTGATTATGGCATGGGAGTAGTTCTTATGCAGCATGGTAAGCCCATTTCATTTCATTATAAAATTTTTAATGGAGTTGTGACTAACTATCCTTCTTATGACAAAGAAATTTATGCATTGGTAGTACAAAGTGTCAAAAAATGGAAACACTACTTGATGGGAAAGGAGACCATTATCCATATTGACCATCAACCATTGCAGTACTTACAATCACAGTCAAAGTTGCAGTAGTCACGACATTTCAGATGGATGGGTTTTCTACAACAGTTTCATTTGGTTATCGGGTATAAAAGGGAATCTACAATAAGGTAGTTGATATGCTCTCAAGACCTATTGTAAATCCATCTATTATACTCAAGCAAAATTCTATTTTACATGAAAGTTACATTGAACAATATACATATGATAGCGACTTCCAAGATGTGTATGCAAGCTTGAGTCAAGGAAACCAAATTGAAGAGTTGGATTATCATGTACATAATAGTTTGTTGTCTCAGTTGGGAAAGTTTTGTATTCCACAGAGAGAAAGAAACAATATCATAAGAGAGGTGCACACTTCATTGATTGTTGGACACTTTGATGTAGGCAAGAAAATAGCGAATCTCCAAAGTTATTTTTAGTGGCCACGCATGTTTGATAATGTTTCTCGTTTCATGAGAGGATGTTCTTTGTGTGCAACAAGTAAGCCTAGCAATAGGAAACTTGTATTATACACTCCACTTCTAGTACCTTCACATCCATGGGAGAGTATCTCAATGGATTTTGTGGGAGGTATTCCATTGTCAAGGAAAGGTCATGATTACTTGTATGTAGTTATAGACAGGTTCAACAAAATGTGTATACTAACACCATGTAAAAGGAAAATTACAGCTCAACAAACAGCTCATATTTTCTTCCAAAACATTTGGGTTCATTTTGGTCTTCCTACTTCAATTGTAAATGATTGAAATTCTCGATTTGTTGGGAATTTTTGGTCAAATTTGTGGGACATGATGGACACAAAGTTGAAGAAGAGTACAACCTTTCATCGGCAAAAATATGGACAAACCGAGGTGGTCAACGGAGTAGTAATTCATCTTCTTAAAGGATATTGCAACAAACATCCCAAGTTGTGGGATGAATAGTTGCATTACATACAACATGCATACAACAGGGCAAAGCATTATTCCACAAACACATCGCCATTTGAGGCAGGTTTGGGTACTTGCCAAGATCACCATTGGACTTCATCTTTTACAAATATGTCTCCATCGATGGTCACAACAACATCAATAAGGCAAGAATGTTCATAGAAAAAATTCAATTGATACATCACACAGTGCAAGAATAATTGGAAAAGAGTCAAAGCAGCTACAAGGCAAGGCATGATAAACACCAGGTTGATCACAAATTTCAAGTTGGAGACAAAGTTTGGTTATATATTAGCAAAGAGATACTTCAAGGGGAAGGTAAAAATATTAAGCCAATTTGTTATAGTCCTTTTAAAATTCTGGAAAAGATTGCTAACAATGAATTTAAGCTTGGTGTTGACTGAGTAGGGCTTGACCCAGGTTCAGAAGTGAGTTAGCCAAGCAAATCCCAGTACTACTGGCCCTTTCGGTAACAGTCTGCAGAGCACGGACTGAGGTCTCACCCAAAGTAGTATGGGAGGGTGCTGGAACTAGGTTTCCACACCCTGGGGATGTCTAATATGTGGCAATAGGGGCGTGATTCAAACTTCACGCTTACTAGCTTACACGCACCAATGAGATTCTTTCATCCTATGGTACTGCCTTCCGCAGCTCCAGTGACAGTGCGACCAGAGTTAAATACCCAAGTCTTCCTTAATTAGGTTCTGCTCGTTTAATTACTTAGAAGGTTTTCATACATAAGCATTCATACAAGAGCATTCATATAAATGAACAGATACATAATAAATATAGATCCATGAAACAGATGCACAATATGCTGAATCAAATTTATTTTTATTAATAATTCTCTTCAAGTTAAGTTCAATACAAACTCAACTCTTCCCTATGCACTCAGCTGTAGGGGTCCACGCACTCCGCTGCGGAATCTATTAAGCCTCTACGCACTCAGCTGCAGAGCCTCTGACTATTACTACGACCCAATACGCTTCAGCTCCACTTCTATCCTCTAACTGTGCCTTTGCATCTATCTATTACTTTTTTTTCAAAAAGATATCTTTACACTTAGAGCCTCACTCTATTTATGCAATCCCATGGTCTGCAGACCATGGGTAGGCCGACAAAACTCTACATTAAATTACATTATTTTAGGGCAGACAACCCTATGACTCATCCTAGACTCTCACGCTCCGCGCCCGCATTTCGCAAGGTATTTACATTATATTAAACAAAATGCAGGCTTTAAGCCCCAAAAACCTGCTATGGGGGGGTCTGCTGCCCAATAGGCCCCTAACACAATCATTGTGACTCATCCCGAGTCACTGGGTGGTGATCTTGGCACGAAGCCCTTCCAACTATGTCTGGGTTGTGCGAAGTTCCATAGCGCACTACTCTGCCATCTGCTGGATCTACTCTACTCACTCGACTGAATGCTCGCTGTCAGAGGCAAATCCTTGTCGTAAATCTTGCATCACTTTCATTTGTGCAATATTTCCTTCAATGTCGCCAGTGATGATGAAGGCCTCATTAATTCAAGGCTAGACACATGCTTTAAGTACTCCCTCCTTTTGGCGCATGCATCCACTCGTTCCTTCAATGCCTTCGCCTGTTGTAGCTTCGCTTGTCACTGAGTCAGGATCACTGTTTGCATCGTCCCGCACATATTGTCATATTGCATTTGAAGTTCTCGTGCCTCTGTTTCCAAGTGCTATATGGTGGGGTCCTCCTATAAGGCAATGAGGACCCCGAAGGATTCTTCCAACAGATTTGTAAATATCTGAATTGACTGTCCTATTTCCTCCAACCCCTTTTGGATAGCGTCAGCGCGCTGTTCCTGAACTTCCAGGGGAGTGAACGAATGCGCCTTTAATCACAGTTCAGCAATCTGCAGGTTGAGGTCCATCTAGATCCTCTTTGCTTCCTCCTTTGCCTCGCAGAATCCATTGGCCAATTTGTGGATCCGCACTCCTATTGGTAGGTCTGTCACAATTTCTAGCTCTGGGGCATGGCGACATGCTTCCTCTAATATCTATTCCAGTTGTTGATTCTATGTCAACGCTTCATCACGTTGTCTGCTAAGCTACTCGATGTTGATTTGTTGTTCACTGAGCATTTGAACTGTGCGGCCTTCCCTAGTGTAGAGTTATGATGTCGCTCCGTCCTGTAGCTGATATAATATATCCCGTGGAAGGGCAGCCAAGTTTAGGCAAAGTCACTTGATCCAGCGTACCGCGATTCTGTCCTCCATGTTGTCCGTTGTCAGTTTTCCTTCCAGAAGCACAATGATATTAGCCATTTTGGCCCGCAACAACTTCTCTATTGTTGTTGTACCCGTGGCACCATAGATGGCTACCGTTCCCTCTTGTGGGGGTCGCACCTGAAGTCCCTGTAGTTGCGCCCTAAGTGCCCCCAACACATTCTGCTGCTCCATCATTGCTTCCTAGAGCGCTTCCCTGGTGACCTCGTGGACTGTGTCACTGATGTCGTATAGATCACCCTCTGTCAATGTAATAGGTTCCCCATCCAGCTTGGAAGTTTTGGTCTTCTTCCGTAACCCTGTTCATTCTGTAACACGTGGTCGTTTCAGTTGTGTAGATGTCGTGCTTGGGTCCGCACCTTTTGTTGTGTCATCTGCCCCCTATCCTATGGGCAGGTCGGGCCTCTTTCCTCCTGCGTCATGGTGACCCCAGCTACTGCTGCTTTGTTGGTAGCCTTGGTCTGCTCTACGGTGGCCTTCACTGCCTCGCAGTAAGCCCTTACCTCCTCGGCGAACCGCTCGTTCCACTTTTGTTGTGCCAACATCTTGGCGCCATCCTTTTATCTTTGTATCGCTATCTCATTACACGCTTCCAAATCCAAGGCACGCCATTCGGGTGGCCATGAGTCGAGCACTGCGAAAACAACATCATCAATTGCGATGAAAGGGAGTTTGGTCCAGTTCTACTCCAGATCCTTCCGTGCCTTGATATACACATTGTGCATATCTGCCTTAAAGTCTACAAAGCTCTGCAGACTATCATACACCGTGGGGGATAAGCGCGGCCTTTTGTTGATCCACATCTGGAAGCTTGCCTCCATGAGTATCCAGAAGATCTTGGTCTTGCAGATTCGCGTGGTGTCCTTTTTTGCCCAGAGTGACGCATATTTTACTGCCTCTGGCAAGTCCTGGTCAAGAGGAGGAAATTGACTATCCTCAGGTAGTTCCCCTAAAAGCAACAAGATGGATAAGAGAAACCACGCATAGTGGAAGGTCTTACCCTGCTCTTGGGCCTCTTTGTAGTTCATCAGAAACTCCTCGTAGAGGAATTACGTCGAGTTGAAATGTACTCCCTCTGCACATTGTTTGGCCAACATGATGACTGTTGCTAGTACCTCATTGCTGTGACATTTTCTCATCACTTTTCCTACTAGCAGCTGGGTGGCTACGCGCACCCCTTTGTCTTGAATGCTAGTAATGACATAGCCCCTCTGCTTTTTCTCCAACTTGTATTTCTTCTTCATGGCCTCTGTGTGTTCCAAGTCTCTGCTTTTTTCCAGCTATTTTCATGCAGTTCCTTCCCATACAGGGAAGCCGAGAAATCCTATGAATAAGCTCCGCTGTGTTGGGAATAGGCTCCTCCAACCACAAGTACCCATCGTACAATAGGAAAAGTAGTTTCCTGATGACAAATATTGTGATTGGTGCCTGGTAAAATTGTGGAATCCATAAAAAGTGGAGTAGCCCAGCCTCCTCTACCCTGTGCAGCCATCTCCGTGGCTGTAGCGCTGAAACTGACCCCTCCTTGCTTTGTTTCATGAGTTGGCTAGTCTCTAAATGTGGGAACTTTTCACTGTCCAAGAGGTCCCAATCTCCAAATTTCATCGTGGGCATGTGACCCAAGATTGAACTCTCAAACAAAATTCCATTTGGGAGGAGTGGGGTTTTGAGTGCGCTCTTAATGGCATCCAAATCCTTGGGTAGTTTTGCTTTCCCTCTTCGTGGGGGGACATATTTGGGTAGTTTTGCTGCAGCGCACACTCGCTGAATGTCTTTCTTCATTTCTTCATCTGGTTAAATCTCTTCCACGAAGGCTTGGAGATCCTCCTCCTCATCATCTGTCTCAAGACTAATTGTCTTGCCCTTGTCTTCCATAAACAGTTTACCAAACTGCATATCTTGCAGAGACATGCAGACTAGTCCTGCTGCTTGTGGATCCTTTTTGGGCCTCAGCACCCAGGGCGATTTAGGAATTTCCAGTGCATCCCCCACCGATGGTATAAGGCTATGCGGAGCTCCCTCAACTGTCAACATCACTCTGTTTAGAAAGTCCTACATCTCTTTCGACAATGTTGCAAACACTGAACTTGCTCTCACCACCTCTAAATTCGTAAGGTCCATACCCAATTGATAACGCACCAACTAAATTCTCAAGATAGCAAGGGTTGTTTAGTGGATAACTTCCTATGATTTATAGGCTTTTCTGAATTCAAATTCAATTGTTCCCCCCCCCCCCCATTCGGCTCGTTAATGCGATATTGGTGGCAGATCATCCCAAATCTAGTTCTAAGTTTGTGTATTAATTGCCTGCCACTTGCTCCACGTTGTCTTAACTTGGACATCTTGTCATGAACAATGACACCAACGGTCACTTCCCAACCTACCCGCGTAGCAATGTAGCCCCCCATGTGCGAGCGTGGCCCCTGTGACATACTGATCCTGCACGCAAACTCGTTATTGCGTCACTCCGTTATAGACTATTTTATAGTCCCACGCTCTCTTTCAACTGCTTGGAGTGCTGAGTCAGGTGGTCACACCACCTATGCAAGGCTTCAATGCACCTTCCAGCCTAGTCCGCAGGCACTCCTCAATTTCCTCCGCGACAGTCAGCGTCGCGCTTTCTTCCCTATGCGGTGTGCTCCCCTGGTTACCTTTTCTGGTAATGTGCAGTCGCAACCATGATAGTAGAGCCACAAATTCTCGGCGGAAATCTTCTAATGCAGTAGCATTTTGGCCCATATCCTATCCTGTCATTCTTAGTTTATTGACGTAGCATGCTTTCGCAAATTCAGTTTCTAGTTCTTTGATTTCTATATCCATTAACATGCTTTTGTTCCTTAGTCATACTTTATCTTTGAGTTCGCGAAACTTAAGGTTCCCCCATCGAATGGCTCCCTAAATCTACATATGTTCGACCTTGCACAGTTGCATAATTCCTTCGTCCTGGTCCCCGCATATTGTTCCAACTATGTGAGGATTCCTTCCTCTAAAAACTATGGCCTCAACTCTACCCGTCATCTTTGGGATCGTCTCCACGCTCAGATTCTTATAAATGGCCCTAGAGGCCCATCAAATTGTTGTTACGCGCATGTCCCAATCAGTTCGTCTCGCTTGGTGAACTCTATTCAGGATTCTGCATACCTTTTTGAATGCTTCAACATGGAATGTTTTTGGCGTGCATCATTTTTTCCTACTGTGGCATCTGGTTCCTATTTTCGATCCTTAGTTTGAGGTGTGCTTGTGTGGACTGCACAGCACACATCTACACCCAACGACACAGGTGGGCACGCAAGCTGCTTTGTCCTAGCTGCCTAGCTCTCGTTCGATGTTGGGGGCTTCCAAATCGTAGGCGCATCTATCTTCTACATTCGTGCCAGTTTATAACGGTCTCCTGATGTGTACTCCACCATCATGTGAGTGTTGCACACAGTGCCCATTCTAGCGCACCGTACCATTGCTATTCTGGTACTGTGCTTTCAAATTTGTCTAGGAATTCATCCACCACTGTCACTCCATCATATGTTGGCATTTTTCTTGCCTCTATCGTTACGCAATGCAGTGATCTAATCATCATGCTACAATTCAGCGTTGTCACTTCATGCAACCAGTTCTGCCAATGCTCTACTTCTTCGTTTGAATCTAAAGTACAGGAGTTGTCGCACTCCAACAAGATTCTCCCATGTGCAGTCGGATTCACCTGATCTTGGTCTCACACCGTTATCTGGTAAATATAATCCAGCTCATCGTCGCGCACTGATTCAGTGCAGTGCGGCTCCTTTGGCCAGGTCTAGCGGGACTACTACGCGTAGTGATTTTTTTTCGAAAATCATCTTCCACTTCTTTAGGTTGATGACTCCATTCATATCAGTGGCCTAGTATATTCCTAACAACGTGGGATAGGGATTGTTGTCATCCACAATCTCTATTACTTCAAAATCTGTCTATGTGCTCGCACCTTGAATATCAATTATTACCCCTTGCAACCTCCCCATGGGAAAAATCTTGTGTTGGTTTGCCATTCGTAATTGAATAGGGGACCATTGCAACGCGGGCTTGCCCATGTGTTCCCATGTTTGCTTCGGTAACACATTCGCGTCTGATCCTAGATCTAGGATGACTTGATCCATTTCGTACTCACTAATCTGCACCATCAATCTCATTTCCCTCTCTGTGCATAATGCATGCTTTCCCAGTTTCTAGACTACATGCGGTTCTCCTAACCCTGCACACTTGGTGATCAACTCCTGTAGTCCCTTCACTGCCTTGTTGTTGTGCAGTAGTTTCATGCATGTCTCCAGAAAGGTATTAACCATAGAAGGATCCATCCTTGGCTTTGGTTGATCCTTACTACCTGAAGTGGAGGCCTCTGTGAAGCTCTTCTTAGCTTCCATGAACGTCTCCTTTGCACGTTCTAGGTCAAACTCAGATTCCTTCACGGGAGCCTTGCAAACCCATGTATCTTCCTCTGGTTACTTCCCCTTATCCTGCCCCATGGTTGTGCCACTTCTAAGCATCATGTTCACATTCGGGTCTTCTTAGCATGGTTCAGACCTCATCATTTGGATATTATGGGTTGGAGAAGGGTGAAATACCCTTTTTTCGCGCATCTGTGTGATCAACATAAGACAATCTATTGTTTCATGATCAAACTAAGCATAGTACAAACAGGATATCCTCGTCGAGTTGGTATAATCGTGTGCATGGTGCCCTGATCCTCGCCAATTGTAAGAAATTAACTGTCCATGGTCCCATTTCTCCTTGTCCTCGACCTTGCCCCTGAAACCCACCGTGCTATCCCCACAGCTGGGTCGAGGGCTGGTGTCTCTGTCTGCATCCTATAGGCTGGGGTCTGATCCATCATTAGCTCATAGCTATGACAAGTGTGCTTGTCTTGGGCTGCCAACCTGCAGAAATTACACAACAGCTGTTGGGGAGTTCGCATATACTTCTGCAACAAATGACAATTGTTCATCGTGTGTTTTCCTCCTATCTGATAGATCGTGCACCATAACACGGGTGTTGCACTCGGCCCTGCCTGTGCCTCTGATCTCAATAGCATTGGTCCCCCTCCTGCCAAGTAGTTCTTGAATATTGGAGAGTGGTCCTTGTCATGGCCCTAGCCTTTGCATTTTATGCTCCATACTTCCTTGCGCGCCTCTGGCTGCAGTGCCCTATCCTGTTTCAAACTCTAAATTTCCAGGCATAGATTCTATAGTTGCGCTAGGATCTATTGAAATCCTAACCAAGGGTCTTGTATCGGGGTCTTATGCAACCTCATCGCCATTTCCAATGCTTCAGCCTGGGTGGAAAGTTTCTGTTGTGACAACACCATCCTCAAGTGTGGTGTCAGGGATGCCACAAACCATGCGCGATGTTGGGTATCTGTTAGCATCATATTGGCCTCATGGACCATACTCTTCAGCCACTGGTCCAGATACCGGGGGTCTCACGTGGAAGCATCACGATCTCTTTAAACTTGATGATTGATTATTTCTCTGATTTTGACCGACTAAATATTTTGTTCAACGCATTCTGGATCTCTACTATCCTTGCATTTGGGTGGTCATTAGAGTGCTTGATATACCATGTCAATGCATGATCCTGCAGTACGCTCACCAATGTAGCCTTCTTAATGTTGTCATCTGTGACCCCTTGTGCTTCCCACACCGCTCTTACCACAAACTAGAATTAGTACGGATCTTCATTCCCTACACCTCTAAATACGGGTAGTTTGATCGCGCTCGTCATGCTGATTGTGGAGTTGGTGGAGGTGGAGTGGATGGAGATGGAGGTGAGGGAGGTGAAGCGGGAGGTGGTGTGGGTGGAGGTGGTAACTTCAGAATGTGTTGCCTTATAAAACTAATCGCACTTCTCGGAGAGACCCGAGTGAGCTCTTCCTCGCTTTCTCGCGAAGGTGAAATTAAGGGACTGTTTCCTAATTCCCTGCTACCTTTGTAGGTCTTTCCGCTCCACGTCATTCCAAACATTAATGTATTCGCATAACCCACTTTTAACATAACAACATCTTAATCCACGTATTCAAATATTCAATGTACTTACCTTGCGGTGCCTTGAGAAAATGTCGTTCTACTTCGTTGTAGCTCACGGGCGTGTCTACCGCAAACTCAGTGATAAATCCCCCTATTATCTGGTTGAGCCAATGGTCCACAGCTCCCACGATCTTATCTTCTTATGCCTCTAGTCTGCGCATTAATTCTGGAGTCCACACTATCGGTTGGTCGAGCCTACACCTTCCCTGGCTGTCGGCTAACCTCGCAATTCACTTATATAGTCAGAAGGAAAGAATGCAAAGAAAATATCATGGATTTTCGTATACACGTAGCGATCCAGCCACCTTCTCTCATATACCTGCAGAGTTCTATTTTCCTATGTTGCAGACTCGTGAATTTCTTATCCAACCACTCTTCAATTTCCTTATTTGTTGGGTTCCAATGGCACGACATCAGATATCCCTTAGGCAGATCCTAGTCTCAACAACAGAACCATTTGTTGGCTCAGTGGCGCCTGACCTAGGTTCAGAAGTGAGTTAGCCAAACAAATCCCGGTACTACTGACCCTTTCAACAATCGTCCATTGAGCGCAGACTGAGGTCTCACCCAAAGTAGTGTGGGAGGGTGCTAGAACCAGGTTTCGGCACCCTGGGGATGTCTGATATGTGGCAATAGGGACATGATTCAACCTTCACTCTTACTAGTTTACGCACACCAGTGAGCTTCATGCATCTCGTGGTACTGCCTTTGGGCAGCTCCAGCCGTAGTGTGACCAGTGATAAATACCCAAGTCTTCCTTAATTAGGTTTTGTTCGCTTAATTACTTAGAAGATTTTCATACATAAGCATTCATACAAGTGCACGCATATAAATGAATCGATACATAACATCAAAATATAGATCCACAAAACAGATGCACAATATGCCGAATCAAACTTATCTTTATTAATAATTCTCTTCAAGTTCAGTTCAATATAGACTCGACTCCACCCTGTGCACTCAGCTGCAGGGTGTTGGCATTATGATGCATGTGTTGTACTTGATGGCAACCCACTTGTAGCAGAACAACTCACTTATATATAACTAGATGAATCTACAGAAGAGATATTAGATGTGATAGAATACATGGTAGTTGTATTAACAGATTGGATGCAAGGTAGTTCAAAGGAATCAGTTCAGAAGTAATGTATAATTGCAGCTCACTCAGATGAAATATCTAAGTACTATAGGTTAACAACAAAGAATTATTGTTCACGCCACACAAAATTAAGAAAGAAAGGTATACACAGGTTCACCTTGACCAACCCGCATATACACGTAGGCTCATTGAAAAAAATGAGCATATACGTACACATGCACTTTCACAGTATGAAAAGCGCATATATCTTGGGAAAACAAGTTTTTGGGTCCAAGGTATCTAACCTAAGGTATTTGATCTGTGGTATTGGTCCGAGGTATTTGGTCCAAGGTATTGGTCCTAAGTGGTTTTGATCCATAGTATTGAGAAAGGCCTAAAACTATATAAGAAGGAGAAGATCATTAGGCCAAAGTAAGCAAGTAATGAATATTTGATGAAGAATGAGATCAAGCATGCAGGTTATGGGTTTGTGATGCTTTGCTTGATCTGAACTAACAATGCACCTATATGGATGATGGATCGAGATCCTAAGGCTTGAAATGTATTATCATTATGTGGTTTGATCTTGAACATTCTAGATCTGAATACTGACGCATGTTTTATTATGTGAATGTGATGATCTGGGTATGAATGAAGTCTATAATAGTTGTGATGCTTTAAGTTAGCATTTCCAGATCTGTACACAGGTTGGCTTTGGCAAAATAGCATATACACGTCGATTCAACATACAGAGGTAGCGTATACCTCACAGGATGGAATTTGCAGATATGTACGATGGTTTCCCTTAGAAAATGGCGTATACACGCTAGTTTAGCTTATGGATGTATCGTATATCTTTTGAAGTATGATCTATAAGGGTTTTGTTTCATGTTGCAGTATTCAAGGTTCTGCAGTGTATTCTGGTGACAGTATTATGCATATTCATATTCATTGATTGTGATTAGCTTCAGTGTTAATGGATGAAATCTAATGATGGATCAGGATCATAATGACTTATCATTATGTGATCTGATAATGAATGGGCGAGATCTAATCACTAACACATGTTCTATCCTCTATGTATGATTATGTCTGAAGTCTGGAAGTGCAGCAAAGTGTTTCCAGGTCTACATGTTGTTTTGCTTCATGGAAGCTGCGTATACACGCAGGTTGGCTTTTGCCAAATAGCGTATACAATCTAAGGAATGTTTTTAAGATGAAAACTGAATTTGAATGATAATGTAATTCAGAACTATGTATTGATCTATTTGTTGTAGTTGATTGATTAAATTATGAATGAATGATTGATTCAGTTGTGTCAGAGGTTTAGAGGTTGTTAGTGATTGATTGAGTTTGGTTGATTCAGATTGAGTTTCAGTGATTTCTTAATGCAGATATAGTTGATGGATGTATTGCAGTGGTGATTGATTTTGAGCTTCAATGTTGTTGATGGGTACAGTATGAAAATTGGAGAAACGTGGCCTTCAGATTATGATGTTGTGTTCCAGGAGTATCTAGTCTGAAAATTTATGAAACGAGGTCCCTGGAGGAAGAGAGAAGGTTGTAGCATTCTGTAGGTCAGCACCTACGTACTAGTAAACATATCGGCTAGTACAAGAGCTAGGGGGTTGTAGCTCCCTTCCAGTAGAAGCTAGAGAATGAGAGAAGGTTGTAGCCTTCTATAGGTAGAAGCCCGCGTACTGGTATAAGTCTATGCTAGTACAATGTTGTAAACAATTTTTCTTAATATTAAAAGAAGACAGAGACGACAACAACAGGTGGTTTTCACCCACATTGGGTTTCCACCTTAAGTCATGGTGTTCATGTGTGTTTCTTATGTGTGATGATTTGTTTTGTTTTTACTGCACTTGGTTACTATTTATATGATTAATGAAGTACTGATGCACTGATTAAAGATCAACATATGATGAATTAACTGAATCATAAGTTTGATGGATATACGCTAGTTGCATTAAACACAGTTGCGTGTACACGCAAGTTCCCTTAACTGAAGTAGCGTATATGAATCTAATTATGGAAATGAAAAATTTATTTATTTTCTAATATTGATTCACCCCCCCTCTCAGTATTATTTCCAACACAGGGGTCTGCGCACTCAGTTGCAGACTCTACTAGGCCTTTGCGCACTCAGCTGCAGAGCCTCTAACTACTCCTATGACCCAATACGCTTGAGCTCCACTTCTATCCTCTAACCATGCCTTCGCAACTATCTATTACTTGTTTTCCAAAAAGCTATCTTTACACTTAGAGCCTCACTCTATTTATGCAATCCCATGGTTTCCGGACCATGGGTAGGCCAACACAACTTTACATTAAATTACATTATTTTAGGGTGGACAGCCCTATGACTTATCCTAGACTCTCGTGCTTTGCGCCCACATTTCGCGAGGTCTTTACATTATATTGACCGAAACTCGGGTTTTAAGCCCCAAAAACATGCTATGGGGGGATCCGCTGCCCAACACTTGATTTGCCTCCTTAAATGGAAATATATTGTGTTGTTAATGTTGAGAATTTGAGATTGTTTGAGACATATTTCATTGATGATCAAGGAGAGCATGTTCAGCTGCCAGCAATAGATGATTTCTCACCAGAATACCTTGATTAACTTCAGTAGGATCTCATACTTGACATAAGAATCAGAACTTCGAAGAGAGGGAATGTCGAATACCTTAGAGTGGGACTCAAGGGAAAAAGGCCTTCTAAAGCCAATGGTTGCAAATCGAGAAGGTGAGGGAGTTGTACCCTCACCTACTGAACAATTGATAGTATATTTTGGGGTCCCAAAGGCTTCTAGTGGGGAGGAATGATCAGATGCCCAGTGTTTAGGTCAAAAATCAAAGTTATCAGAATGGCGTGAAACCTAAATGACCACATTCGTCACGTAAAAATGATCCTAACACAACTCGTTTCACTGAAAATCAAGTTTGTATGAGGAAGTTATTGAGTTTTGTTCACTTTGGTAAACATGCAAAATTTTGAAAAATAAATGCCGAGTCACTGCATAGTCAGTAGTCCATATTGCTGACGTGGAAAATGACTAGGCAGGGTCAACTTTGGTCAACAAATCAATCGGAGCTCGCCAAGTGTTAGATTTTTATTGGTTGTTAGATGTGGTGACGTGGAACATTTATATTGGTTAATGGTGGTCCAATGAGGAGGGGACAAGTGGCAAGCCCAAAGGTCACCACGTGTCCCTCCCTAAAGGACCTGGCTCAGCACAATTCATCAAAATTTTATGGAGGTGCCAGGGTTCAACCTCGTGACCTCTGCTACATAGTCCACAGCTCTTAACCGTCTCCGCTATACATTGGATCTTAACCATATATCGTGTCATATATATTTAAACTTTAATGTTTTTGGAGTGGGTGGTTAGGAGGGCCAGCCCTCCCCATGTGAATGCGACAACTCACATCAAATGGTAACACCAAATAGTTAACACAGATGACGGCTCCAATTATCAACTAAAACCATTAACATTTTTGTTATACCATGTGACACCTTCGCGGAGACCGTAAAGGTTATGGTTTCAGAACCATTGGTGAAACCGTGTCAGAAGCCATTACAAGTGAACGCTCCGATAGAAAAGGATTATGGTTAGGTGGTGGCCAGTTAACCTAGCGTCCAACACTAACAAACCACAATGGTTAATGTAGCATGTGACCTCCACATAAACCTCCAGCAGTTACAAAAACGGTCAGCCTAACCTCACGCAATTATGCATTAATCCTCCATTAAACCACTAGTTAAGCTGTGTTTAGCATTAATTAATCCAGCAGTTAACTGTAGTTTAACTTGGTGGGAATTCTAGCGGACCTGCAAAATCATTGCCAACTCAGAAAATAGCAGCCTTAACTGGAGTTCTTCCAGTTTTAGAGGAGCTTTTATAGGGAGAAACTGTTTGAGTCATAACTCGAGCATTTTTTGACCAAATTGAGCTTAGGAAAAGGTGTTCCTAGCTAATTTAGATAATCTAAACACATTGTTGCAGGTATCTGGAGCAACATATATTTTTAAACGACATTTTTTTCCATATTGAGCTAATACAGAGGCCCAAGCCATGGAAGCTGGACCAAGGAGATGTTGCCCACGGGGTGAACTCCTTCATCAAAACACTATTTCATGTCACTATTTAATGGTTTGTTGTACTCTGCATTGTTGTTGTTCAACACTTGTCTTTTAAGCTAATTTTCTCATGAATATCACATTAAACATGATGTAATTTACCTGTTTACAATCACCAAACAACCTAAGGAAACCTATGCAAAGGAAGCAATGAACAAGCATTTGTTTATAAATCTGTAATTGAAATTGACACAACAAAACTAACATTCAGTAACAGATCAAAGGCCTAACATTCCATAAAACTAAAAGAACAAGAAACACACTAGTGGAAATATTCAGTTGTCGGAGGTGATTGACATAAGGTTTTCTAGCCCAGTACCTAGGGGAGGTGGAGGGCGATACATGCAGTTGACATGGTGCTCAAATTGAGCAAGCCAATTTTCCATTTTTTTTAACCTTTTCCATCAGCAAATTCTACTGTGCCAAACCACTACCACCCTTTCACGAACATGGAAGTCGAAGTATTGAAGCTACTCTAATTTGGCCATGATGACCTCGTGCTCCTCCCTGTGAGGTTGGTCAAGGGCGTCCAGCCGAATAGAGATAGATTGCACCAATTCAAGGATCGCTGAGGAGAGTCTTGTCTACCTCGTAGGTGCCCGAATTGAATTCCTTGAACGCCCTTGGCTGTTGTGGCCCTAATGTGTTGTAACACGTTGACGACCCTGCCCACGACCACTTACAATTGCGCTATGACCAAACTATGACCCCCATTGGTTCACAGCCCCCACGACCAGTGCCTCTCGAAGGACCCAGTGCCTCTCGAAGGACCCACGCCCCTCCTAGAGCTCCCACACCGAACAGAAATGGTACCACACAGAGACCCAGTGACGGTGGGAGAACCTTCAAGCTTCGCCGAAGCAAGGAAACGCAAGGAACGGGGGTTGGGCTTCATGATGGAACTCAGAGGAAAGTCACGAGGTTGGAAGAAAGAGATACCCAGAACACTACCACTTGCCACCCAAAGCCAAATAAGGCTTGCCGCAGACCTAAGGGAAGAGGATGACCAACATAGAAAATCCCACCACTGAGAATTCACCGCTCGATTAGAGACAAGTCGAGCCAGATAGAAAATATCAGACACCCAAGACGAAACTAAAAAACAATGCGTCGAATTTGATACTGAGAACAGAGATGAAGTAGAGCACTAGAGGGCAAATTGAGACGAGAGACCCTGAAGAGGGAGAGCGAGGATGCAAGAAATTAAACGTAAATTAAATAACTAAATTAATATTAACTAAATATATTTTAATTTTAAATTAATGATATATATCTATATATATAATAATAATAATAATAAAATTTAGTTAATACTTAAAAAAGAGTGTTCGTGTAACAATTTAGGAAAGAGAACATGAATTCAATAGAGCACGAATCTTGACATGTGTCTTATAAACTTTAGTCTCATAGACTAAATGGATATTTTTTAATTATTAAAATTAGCATAACCACAACCACATTAGTAAATGTGGTTGATATACCATCAAAGCATTATTTTCCATTATTTAGCACAACTATTTTTTACCTTTTATAAACTACATCTACTAATATTGTTATGCTAGTATTACTATTATAAAACTCAAATATACTAGCAAAACCATATTATTAAATAATTGATATACTTTGATAACCATGAATGTCACATTAAACTTGATGTAATTTACCTGTTTACAATCACCAAACAACCTAAGGAAACCTATGCACAGGAAGCAATGAACAAGCATTTGTTTATAGATATGTAATTGAAATTAGCACAACAAAACTAACATTCAATAATAGATCAGAGGCCTAACATTCCATAAAACTAAAATAACAAGAAACACACTAGTGGAAATATTCAGTTGTTGGAGGTGATTGACGCAGGGTTTTCTAGCCCAATACCTAGGGGAGACGGAGGGTGATAGATGCAGTTGACATGGTGCTCAAATTGAGCAAGCCAAGTTTCTAGTTTTTTAACCTTTTCCATCAGCAAATTCTACACGCACCAAACCACTACCAACCTTTCACGAACATGGCAGTAGAAGTACTGAAGCTACGCTAATTTGGCGATGATGACCTCGTACTCCTCCCTACAAGCTTAGTCAAGGGCGTCCAATCAAATAGAGACAGAATGCACCAATTTGAGGATCACCGAGGAGAGCCTTGTCCTCTTGGTAGGTGCCTGAATTGAATTCCTTGAATGTCCTTGGTTGTTGCGGCCCTGATGTGTTGTAACATGTTGACGACCTTGCCCACGACCACTTACACTTGCGCTATGACCAAACTATGACCCCCACTGGTTCCACAACCCCCATGACCAACCAGTGCCTCTTGAAGGACCCATACCCCTTCTGGAGCTCCCACCTCGAACAGAGATGGTACCACCCTGAGACCCAGTGACGACGGGAGAGCCTTCAGGCATCACCGAAGCAAGGACACATGAGGAATAGGGGTTGGGCTTCATGATGGAGCTGAGAGGGAAGTCGCAAGGTCGGAAGAAAGAGACACCCAGAATGCTACCACTTGCCACACAAAGCCAGACAGGGCTTTCCGTGGACCTAAGGGTAGAGGATGACCAACACAAAAAATTCCACCACTGAGAATTCACCACTCGACTAGAGACGAGTCGAGCCAGAGTGGAAGTGAAATACCCAAGGGGGGCGAGCCAGATAGAAAATACAGTCACCCAAGACAAAACTCAAAAACAATAACCTGAATTTGATGCTGACACTAGAGCCGAAGTAGAGCACCGGAGGATGAATTGAGACGAGAGACCCTGAAGAGGGAGAGCGAAGATGCGAGAAATTAAACATAAATTTAAATAACCAATTATTATTAATTAATATATTTTAATTTTTAAAATTTTATTATATATTATATATATATAGATAGATAATAATAAAATTTAATTAATACTTAAAGAAGAGTGTTCATGTAATAGTTTAGGAAAGAGGACGTGAATTCAATAGAGCATGAATTTTGACATGTGTCTTATAAACTTTAGTCTCATAGATTAAATGAATATTTTTTTAATTATTAAAATTAGCATAACCACAACTACATTAGTAAATGTGGTTGATATACTGCTAAAACATTATTTTCCATTATTTAACACAACTATTTTTTACCTTTTATAAACCACCTTTACTAATATTATTACGCTAATATTATTGTTATAAAACTTAAATATACTAACAAAACCACATTGTAAATAATCGATATACTTTGATAACCTTTATTTTTCATTAAAATATTTCAAAATATAGCAACCACTTAAAATAGTGTTTTGGAAGCTTGCTCTCTAAGTACCATGCTTATTCATTACGCCGTAATGCGTTTCCCTCTAAAATCAACTCTCCTCTCTGCCTACCTGTCATCCTTCTAAACCACACGATTATATGTTAGACGAAAGCATCCTTCTAAACCACACGATTATATGTTATACGATTGAAACAACGTCAGCCAGGCGATTGAGATCATTGAAGATGGCGAGGAAGATGGCGATTGAGATCATTGAAGATGGCGTTTCGGGAAATTGGAAGAATGAAAGATTAAGAAGACACTAATTACCTTCATTTGCATCTGCAGTGGGATCCCCCTCCTTGTCAAACACAAGCCCACCACAGTTAATTCGTTCGTATCATTCATGGATGGTTGTCAGAGAAGAAACAGCCATACAATCCACAGCTTCCAGCCTATTCAATGGCGTGCATGTTTTTCAGTGTCCTATAAGGAACCAGCAACATATATTTTCTCATTTCCTCTTTGGTTGGAAATAATAATAACCATAATGGTATTTGTGATTGTATGGATGTTGTACAGGATCAGACAGGGATAATGGCGAAACTGACTGAATGCATAGCGTCTCGTGGCGGGAATATCCTCAGCGGTGACGTTTTTGTCAGCAGACAGAAACAGGTCTTCTACTCCCGGAAGTGAGTGTGTATATACTTTGGTTACAGAGTTTTATATACTTCCTTATAGATATTATAGATCAATCTCTGTGGTTACCGCTATCTACTTCAGATTTTATGTTAAACGATTTGGAGGCTGTAAATGGTCAATTGGATTTGTTCTGGATGGAGGAAGAAACCATTAGATAAAGTGGGTCTGATCTATTTGTTGGTCTCTCATTCTCTGTTTACAGAGTTCTCAAATCAATTTCCATTGTGTATATATCACAGATCTGAGGAGAAGAAAAATTATTGCCTGAGGAGAAGAGTTTATGAGCTGTGTGGATCTCTGCGGTTGAGAGTTTATGAGCAGTGTGATCTATGACTGGGTGGAACTTGGGAGGCCAGCAGTCGGTCGAACTTCTTTATCAGATATGTGGTTCTGTGGTTCTGTGTTCCTGTGTATTTGTGTTATTGATGTGCCATTTCTCACTAACCCTCTTTTGGGGTTACGTGTAAATTAACTCCGCTGTGCATGAATTTTATTTACTGTATGAACATTTCTGGTTTGTGGCTGAATGTTGCATTAATTATGCATTTACTTATGCATTTCATTACGGTGAAATTCCCGAATACAGGTACAGGATGTGGTGTTGTCAAAATTATTGATCAACAGGAAATTGGTATAATTAGTGATTACAGAGGGCCATTGGGCATGAATATACCTGTTTGGTAATCAAATTTGGCCAGTCTTGGGCTGGTGTGGACCCAGAGAAACCAACAGTGAGCCAGGGGTTTGATAAATAGTGTCAGGGTTTATGTGCTTCCGCGGAAATTTTGAAAATTCTGGTTGTGGGTATGAGTAGCGTCTCCCGGCTGGGGGCTGAGGACGTTATAACTAGCGACGCAGATATCAGCACACCCCAGTTAGGCCACACTTGAAAGCAAATATCGAATTTGCAAGGATTACCTCAGACTCTCGTATCCACCCTCCTAGGCTCTTTAAGCAATGTTTGCCTGTTTGGGCTTTCATTAATTTGTCCTGGCTATTTTACTTGTACTTGGTTCTCTTTTTAAGGTTCTAGTAGTGTTGTATGCCGTATGCTATTCTCGTCTGGCATGTTCGAAATGTCACATAGGTTGTATTTTGTGACACTATCATCATTTTCTGTCCACAAACAATAATTGAACTTTCAGCAGCAGAATATTAAATAAACAATCAACCACATTAATTTTATATCTTCAAGTTCATGTTAAAAAACCGAACAGAGATGATAACCCACAGAAATTTTGTTTTGAGCGGCAGGAGAAGGCCCACCAAAATTGATTAAAAATCTGAACGAAAACTCCAATTCTTATTAAAGCATATGATTAACGGTTTTGTCTCGGGATCACTTCATACAAGATGTTTAACTCGATTATCTTTTGGAAGATTCAATTATGATACCTTCTGTACGAATTCTTAAAATATCAATAAATGTCACTTTAAGCACGGTTAGAAATTGGCATAATTTAGTCACTTTTATCAATTTACGCTTAACACAATTTCCAACAGGTTTTTATGCAAAATTTACAAAAACTATAGGCTTTGATTACCCAAGATGTTTAACTCAATTATCTTTTGGAAGATTCAATTATGATACCTTCTGTACGAATTCTTAAAATATCAATAAATGTCACTTTAAGCACGGTTAGAAATTGGCATAATTTAGTCACTTTTATCAATTTACGCTTAGCACAATTTCCAACAGATTTTTATGCAAAATTTACTAAACTGTAGGCTTTGATTACCCAAGTTTATCTAGCATTCTGAAACAGCCCTCCCTTGTTTTTCTATTTAAGAGGTCCATGATGCAAAATAAGTCTCAGCTATTTGAACCAATTCAGGACCTGAGAAATTAGTACCTCTAGCAATGAAACACTGCTAGCCCTCAAATATTGTGAATCAGATTTTCTCAGGAATGAGAAGATGCAAAAAAAATGTAACTTCTGCATCTGAATTCCAGCAAATTCATGACGCAATTTTGCAGTTAACAGACATCCCAACTCAGAGTTGCAGCACATTCTTACCAACTCAAAATCAAAATTTATACAGACAATGCTCATTCAAGCATGATGAGGAAAGATGACTCGAGGGACTCTTCCCATTCCATTCTGGAATAGGCTGCAATTTTTACAAGCAAACAAAACTGTTTTATATTGAAAGAGCATGGATTGACTATCAAAAAAATATAGAGGTTAATAGTGGACATATTTGGATAGCAATGAAAGAGTCTTTCTCACAGCTTTTAATTTATTGAAATAGTAGTCAACTTGGTTAGATTCCAGATGATCTCTAGTCATTTTGATTATTATCGAGTGTTGTAGAGACTCCAGATGTTCTCTAGTCCTGACCAATTATGAGCATTCCTAATCATCTACAAACTTTGCAACTGGTCTCCTGCAACTAATCACCTTAATTTACACCATATCTGAGCTGCTTCAGATAGCACAGACTTCTTTTCCACCCAGTACAAACCAATTTCACATACAAGTTTCCAGAGGATAGCCATCACATCCCGCATTACAATCTGTGAAACCAATCCCTTCATGCTGCTGCAGACATCATGACAAATGCGCTTAGTCAATCACAAAAGCAAAACAGACAAAGCTGACATCAAAGATTAATAAGTCTCCATCCGTAACCATAAAATTCCATGGTTGGAAATAAGTCAGAGTTGACAATTCTGGATATTTTTGCCCAAAATTGAATTTCAGACATCACTGCCATCAGATATGAATAACAACCTCAATAACCATAAATACCATTGATAAAAGGAGTTGACAATTATAGACATTTGCACCCAAAAAGAAGCATTAGGCATGAGTTCCATCAGAGAGATAAAGAGCAGCATCAATAACTATAAAACTTCATGGATGAAAACAAATTTGATGTCACAGGAGTTGACTATTCAAGACATTGCCCCCGAGAAAAGAAAGTTGGACGCAACTGCCATCCTTGATGGCAGCAGCCTCAATAAACATAAAACTGCAAAACATGGCAGCAGCCTCAATAAACATAAAACTGCAAAAAATGTCACGGCAGGGCGTTGATCTAGATGGTTTTACCCAAAACATTGGCAACAAAACAAGACATTCTATAGAAATTCATACCTCAAAAATGCAAAGCTTTGTGCATGGATAAGGAAAGCATGGTCGGAATTTGAGCAAAAGAAACATTAGCAATTAAAATTTAGGCAAAATTTAACAACTTACCAAAATATGACCTTTGCCGACATTGTGCTCAGCATCAGCACAAGCTCCAATAGTTATATTTCTAACTTAACTTGTGTCTAGGATTTCCTTATGCAAGTATTTACATTCAAAGTAAATTAGATTAGATTTCTGCTTCAATCAGAAGCTGGGATTTTGTTAGTAGTGCAGATCAAGTTGTTTATATAGTGGGCCTAATGGTTAAGAACATGTGTTTCCTCAGAAGAGGTCACAAAGGGGATTATGTGTTTCCTCATAAAAGGTGACAAAGGAGGTTATGTGTTTTCTCCTAAGAGATCACAAAGGGGGGTTATGTGTTTCCTCGTAAGAGGTCACAAAAGTGGGGTTATGTGTTTCCTTGTAAGAGGTCACAAAAGGGGAATCCAAAATATGTACACCTTTATAGACTTTATCAGTCAAATCACTGCATGGAGGCAGGTCTTTTGTCCCATAAACAAAGGGGTCTCATACACCAATTTGGTGTCCGTGTCCATCTTAACCATGACTTTAAAATTAGATTACTATTATTATTATTATTATTTATTGCAACATATACTCAGTCATCTGTAATTACAGGGGCATTGAGATGTACAAATAAGATGACTTCTTTGTATTGAAGTCCAACACCATAGAATTGTAAGTATCAATCCCCTAACCACTAGGCCAAAACCACCTTGTCACCTACAACAATATGACATGAGAAAAGAAAGCGAGAAAACATGATATAGTGATGGAAGGCAAAGAACAAAGAGGCGAGAAAACATGATCCGGTGATGGAAGGCAAAGAACAAAGAGGCGCAGCTGTCTGTGCTTAACAGTAATTGACTTCAGTGACTTTCTACAATCCCACCGGAAATTTGAAAAATTGCCACGTTAAACATACATAACAGACTAAGATTGCATCACTACAAACCTTTTTACAAAAACAGAGATCTAGGAAATAATCCACATAAGAAAGTAGATTAAGGAAAAAGATGCAAGTCAAATTTGCCAAAAAAAAACCAACCACAGGCTCAATCATTGGCAAAAAAATGGCAGGCAGACTAGTATGACTGTAAGCCATTTAAGTTGTAACCTATTTCATTTCAAATGATATTAGTACATGCTCATCTATAACCATAAAAAGGGGCACAATGGTAAGACTTAGCTTATAATGTTATACTGTATCTCAGGAGGGTTTGAAAAAGAAATTAGTACCTCTAGCAATGAAACACTGCTAGCCCTCAAATATTGTGAATCAGATTTTCTCAGGAATGAGAAGATGCAAAAAAAATGTAACTTCTGCATCTGAATTCCAGCAAATTCATGACGCAATTTTGCAGTTAACAGACATCCCAACTCAGAGTTGCAGCACATTATTACCAACTCAAAATCAAAATTTATACAGACAATGCTCATTCAAGCATGATGAGGAAAGATGACTCGAGGGACTCTTCCCATTCCATTCTGGAATAGGCTACAATTTTTACAAGCAAACAAAACTGTTTTATATTGAAAGAGCATGGATTGACTATCAAAAAAATATAGAGGTTAATAGTGGACATATTTGGATAGCAATGAAAGAGTCTTTCTCACAGCTTTTAATTTATTGAAATAGTAGTCAACTTGGTTAGATTCCAGATGATCTCTAGTCATTTTGATTATTACCGAGTGTTGTAGAGACTCCAGATGTTCTCTAGTCCTGACCAATTATGAGCATTCCTAATCATCTACAAACTTTGCAACTGGTCTCCTGCAACTAATCACCTTAATTTACACCATATCTGAGCTGCTTCAGATAGCACAGACCTCTTTTCCACCCAGTACAAACCAATTTCACATACAAGTTTCCAGAGGATAGCCATCACATCCCGCATTACAATCTGTGAAACCAATCCCTTCATGCTGCTGCAGACATCATGACAAACGCGCTTAGTCAATCACAAAAGCAAAACAGACAAAGCTGACATCAAAGATTAATAAGTCTCCATCCGTAACCATAAAATTCCATGGTTGGAAATAAGTCAGAGTTGACAATTCTGGATATTTTTGCCCAAAATTGAATTTCAGACATCACTGCCATCAGATATGAATAACAACCTCAATAACCATAAATACCATTGATAAAAGGAGTTGACAATTATAGACATTTGCACCCAAAAAGAAGCATTAGGCATGAGTGCCATCAGAGATAAAGAGCAGCATCAATAACTATAAAACTTCATGGATGAAAACAAATTTGATGTCACAGGAGTTGACTATTCAAGACATTGCCCCCGAGAAAAGAAAGTTGGACACAACTGCCATCCTTGATGGCAGCAGCCTCAATAAACATAAAACTGCAAAAAATGGCAGCAGCCTCAATAAACATAAAACTGCAAAAAATGTCACGGCAGGGCATTGATCTAGATGGTTTCACCCAAAACATTGGCAACAAAACAAGACATTCTATAGAAATTCATACCTCAAAAATGCAAAGCTTTGTGCATGGATAAGGAAAGCATGGTCGGAATTTGAGCAAAAGAAACATTAGCAATTAAAATTTAGGCAAAATTTAACAACTTACCAAAATATGACCTTTGCCGACATTGTGCTCAGCATCAGCACAAGCTCCAATAGTTATATTTCTAACTTAACTTGTGTCTAGGATTTCCTTATGCAAGTATTTACATTCAAAGTAAATTAGATTAGATTTCTGCTTCAATCAGAAGCTGGGATTTTGTTAGTAGTGCAGATCAAGTTGTTTATATAGTGGGCCTAATGGTTAAGAACATGTGTTTCCTCAGAAGAGGTCACAAAGGGGATTATGTGTTTCCTCATAAAAGGTGACAAAGGAGGTTATGTGTTTTCTCCTAAGAGATCACAAAGGGGGGTTATGTGTTTCCTCGTAAGAGGTCACAAAAGTGGGGTTATGTGTTTCCTTGTAAGAGGTCACAAAAGGGGAATCCAAAATATGTACACCTTTATAGACTTTATCAGTCAAATCACTGCATGGAGGCAGGTCTTTTGTCCCATAAACAAAGGGGTCTCATACACCAATTTGGTGTCCGTGTCCATCTTAACCATGACTTTAAAATTAGATTACTATTATTATTATTATTATTTATTGCAACATATACTCAGTCATCTGTAATTACAGGGGCATTGAGATGTACAAATAAGATGACTTCCTTGTATTGAAGTCCAACACCATAGAATTGTAAGTATCAATCCCCTAACCACTAGGCCAAACCCACCTTGTCACCTACAACAATATGACATGAGAAAAGAAAGCGAGAAAACATGATATAGTGATGGAAGGCAAAGAACAAAGAGGCGAGAAAACATGATCCGGTGATGGAAGGCAAAGAACAAAGAGGCGCAGCTGTCTGTGCTTAACAGTAATTGACTTCAGTGACTTTCTACAATCCCACCGGAAATTTGAAAAATTGCCACGTTAAACATACATAACAGACTTAGATTGCATCACTACAAACCTTTTTACAAAAACAGAGATCTAGGAAATAATCCACATAAAAAAGTAGATTAAGGAAAAAGATGCAAGTCAAATTTGCCAACAAAAAAAAAACCAAGCACAGGCTCAATCATTGGCAAAAAAACGGCAGGCGGACTAGTATGACTGTAAGCCATTTAAGTTGTAACCTATTTCATTTCAAATGATATTAGTACATGCTCATCTATAACCATAAAAAGGGGCACAATGGTAAGACTTAGCTTATA
>APFE030140473.1:102781-135122 GCA_000404065.3 Pinus taeda
ATTCCATGGTTGGAAATAAGTCAGAGTTGACAATTCTGGATATTTTTGCCCAAAATTGAATTTCAGACATCACTGCCATCAGATATGAATAACAACCTCAATAACCATAAATACCATTGATAAAAGGAGTTGACAATTATAGACATTTGCACCCAAAAAGAAGCATTAGGCATGAGTGCCATCAGAGAGATAAAGAGCAGCCTCAATAACTATAAAACTTCATGGATGAAAACAAATTTGATGTCACAGGAGTTGACTATTCAAGACATTGCCCCCGAGAAAAGAAAGTTGGACACAACTGCCATCCTTGATGGCAGCAGCCTCAATAAACATAAAACTGCAAAAAATGGCAGCAGCCTCAATAAACATAAAACTGCAAAAAATGTCACGGCAGGGCATTGATCTAGATGGTTTCACCCAAAACATTGGCAACAAAACATTGGCAACAAAACAAGACATTCTATAGAAATTCATACCTCAAGAATGCAAAGCTTTGTGCATGGATAAGGAAAGCATGGTCGGAATTTGAGCAAAAGAAACATTAGCAATTAAAATTTAGGCAAAATTTAACAACTTACCAAAATATGACCTTTGCCGCCATTGTGCTCAGCATCAGCACAAGCTCCAATAGTTATATTTCTAACTTAACTTGTGTCTAGGATTTCCTTATGCAAGTATTTACATTCAAAGTAAATTAGATTAGATTTCTGCTTCAATCAGAAGCTGGGATTTTGTTAGTAGTGCAGATCAAGTTGTTTATATAGTGGGCCTAATGGTTAAGAACATGTGTTTCCTCAGAAGAGGTCACAAAGGGGATTATGTGTTTCCTCATAAAAGGTGACAAAGGAGGTTATGTGTTTTCTCCTAAGAGATCACAAAGGGGGTTATGTGTTTCCTCGTAAGAGGTCACAAAAGTGGGGTTATGTGTTTCCTTGTAAGAGGTCACAAAAGGGGGGAATCCAAAATATGTACACCTTTATAGACTTTATCAGTCAAATCACTGCATGGAGGCAGGTCTTTTGTCCCATAAACAAAGGGGTCTCATACACCAATTTGGTGTCCGTGTCCATCTTAACCATGACTTTAAAATTAGATTACTATTATTATTATTATTATTTATTGCAACATATAGTCAGTCATCTGTAATTACAGGGGCATTGAGATGTACAAATAAGATGACTTCTTTGTATTGAAGTCCAACACCATAGAATTGTAAGTATCAATCCCCTAACCACTAGGCCAAACCCACCTTGTCACCTACAACAATATGACATGAGAAAAGAAAGCGAGAAAACATGATATAGTGATGGAAGGCAAAGAACAAAGAGGCGAGAAAACATGATCCGGTGATGGAAGGCAAAGAACAAAGAGGCGCAGCTGTCTGTGCTTAACAGTAATTGACTTCAGTGACTTTCTACAATCCCACCGGAAATTTGAAAAATTGCCACGTTAAACATACATAACAGACTAAGATTGCATCACTACAAACCTTTTTACAAAAACAGAGATCTAGGAAATAATCCACATAAGAAAGTAGATTAAGGAAAAAGATGCAAGTCAAATTTGCCAAAAAAAAGCCAACCACAGGCTCAATCATTGGCAAAAAAATGGCAGGCAGACTAGTATGACTGTAAGCCATTTAAGTTGTAACCTATTTCATTTCAAATGATATTAGTACATGCTCATCTATAACCATAAAAAGGGGCACAATGGTAAGACTTAGCTTATAATGTTATACTGTATCTCAGGAGGGTTTGAAAAAGAAATTAGTACCTCTAGCAATGAAACACTGCTAGCCCTCAAATATTGTGAATCAGATTTTCTCAGGAATGAGAAGATGCAAAAAAAATGTAACTTCTGCATCTGAATTCCAGCAAATTCATGACGCAATTTTGCAGTTAACAGACATCCCAACTCAGAGTTGCAGCACATTCTTACCAACTCAAAATCAAAATTTATACAGACAATGCTCATTCAAGCATGATGAGGAAAGATGACTCGAGGGACTCTTCCCATTCCATTCTGGAATAGGCTGCAATTTTTACAAGCAAACAAAACTGTTTTATATTGAAAGAGCATGGATTGACTATCACAAAAATATAGAGGTTAATAGTGGACATATTTGGATAGCAATGAAAGAGTCTTTCTCACAGCTTTTAATTTATTGAAATAGTAGTCAACTTGGTTAGATTCCAGATGATCTCTAGTCATTTTGATTATTACTGAGTGTTGTAGAGACTCCAGATGTTCTCTAGTCCTGACCAATTATGAGCATTCCTAATCATCTACAAACTTTGCAACTGGTCTCCTGCAACTAATCACCTTAATTTACACCATATCTGAGCTGCTTCAGATAGCACAAACCTCTTTTCCACCCAGTACAAACCAATTTCACATACAAGTTTCTAGAGGATAGCCATCACATCCCGCATTACAATCTGTGAAACCAATCCCTTCATGCTGCTGCAGACATCATGACAAATGCGCTTAGTCAATCACAAAAGCAAAACGGACAAAGCTGACATCAAAGATTAATAAGTCTCCATCCGTAACCATAAAATTCCATGGTTGGAAATAAGTCAGAGTTGACAATTCTGGATATTTTTGCCCAAAATTGAATTTCAGACATCACTGCCATCAGATATGAATAACAACCTCAATAACCATAAATACCATTGATAAAAGGAGTTGACAATTATAGACGTTTGCACCCAAAAAGAAGCATTAGGCATGAGTGCCATCAGAGAGATAAAGAGCAGCCTCAATAACTATAAAACTTCATGGATGAAAACAAATTTGATGTCACAGGAGTTGACTATTCAAGACATTGCCCCCGAGAAAAGAAAGTTGGACACAACTGCCATCCTTGATGGCAGCAGCCTCAATAAACATAAAACTGCAAAAAATGGCAGCAGCCTCAATAAACATAAAACTGCAAAAAATGTCACGGCAGGGCATTGATCTAGATGGTTTCACCCAAAACATTGGCAACAAAACAAGACATTCTATAGAAATTCATACCTCAAAAATGCAAAGCTTTGTGCATGGATAAGGAAAGCATGGTCGGAATTTGAGCAAAAGAAACATTAGCAATTAAAATTTAGGCAAAATTTAACAACTTACCAAAATATGACCTTTGCCGTCATTGTGCTCAGCATCAGCACAAGCTCCAATAGTTATATTTCTAACTTAACTTGTGTCTAGGATTTCCTTATGCAAGTATTTACATTCAAAGTAAATTAGATTAGATTTCTGCTTCAATCAGAAGCTGGGATTTTGTTAGTAGTGCAGATCAAGTTGTTTATATAGTGGGCCTAATGGTTAAGAACATGTGTTTCCTCAGAAGAGGTCACAAAGGGGATTATGTGTTTCCTCATAAAAGGTGACAAAGGAGGTTATGTGTTTTCTCCTAAGAGATCACAAAGGGGGGTTATGTGTTTCCTCGTAAGAGGTCACAAAAGTGGGGTTATGTGTTTCCTTGTAAGAGGTCACAAAAGGGGAATCCAAAATATGTACACCTTTATAGACTTTATCAGTCAAATCACTGCATGGAGGCAGGTCTTTTGTCCCATAAACAAAGGGGTCTCATACACCAATTTGGTGTCCGTGTCCATCTTAACCATGACTTTAAAATTAGATTACTATTATTATTATTATTATTTATTGCAACATATACTCAGTCATCTGTAATTACAGGGGCATTGAGATGTACAAATAAGATGACTTCCTTGTATTGAAGTCCAACACCATAGAATTGTAAGTATCAATCCCCTAACCACTAGGCCAAACCCACCTTGTCACCTACAACAATATGACATGAGAAAAGAAAGCGAGAAAACATGATATAGTGATGGAAGGCAAAGAACAAAGAGGCGAGAAAACATGATCCGGTGATGGAAGGCAAAGAACAAAGAGGCGCAGCTGTCTGTGCTTAACAGTAATTGACTTCAGTGACTTTCTACAATCCCACCGGAAATTTGAAAAATTGCCACGTTAAACATACATAACAGACTTAGATTGCATCACTACAAACCTTTTTACAAAAACAGAGATCTAGGAAATAATCCACATAAAAAAGTAGATTAAGGAAAAAGATGCAAGTCAAATTTGCCCAAAAAAAAACCAAGCACAGGCTCAATCATTGGCAAAAAAACGGCAGGCAGACTAGTATGACTGTAAGCCATTTAAGTTGTAACCTATTTCATTTCAAATGATATTAGTACATGCTCATCTATAACCATAAAAAGGGGCACAATGGTAAGACTTAGCTTATAATGTTATACTGTATCTCAGGAGGGTTTGAAAAAGAACACTTACATGTTTAAAGAAAATGCTCATAAGTTCATCTCCAGGATTGCCATTTTCTGAGAGAAAGCCATTCTCCATCTTTACATGATCTATCGGATAACCTTCCCCCAACTTCATATGACTGTCTGCAGTGGATTGCTCACTTTCACATCGTCCACCAATCCCTGGAACAACCGTGCTCACTGGGAGTTTGAAATCCAAATTCATCTTTTGACCACAAAAACCAGTGTTCTGCCCCTGCGGTTGAGCAATATATGTTCCCACAACCTTCTGATTAAGAAGAGATGCCCGGCTCAACTGCGTACTTAACAGAGGATTTGAAATGGTTCCCAAATCTTGATTATGATTTTGCCAGTCTTTCTTTATAATCTGATTCATACCCTGTCTAAGACCAGCATTCATATTACCAAGAATTGGAAGCTTAGGTCTTCTATTGTCAGATGGCACAATTTCACTTATGTTCCCAGTGCTGTTTTTCACTGCATTAATAGAGGACAAAGAGGTATCTTTTGTTGGGTTAAGATGAGGGTTAGACCCTACAAGGGAATTGACATGAGGAACAGAAACATCCATTGGCATACAATCAACATTCGAGGGATTTAACAGGCTTTCCCTTAAATTCTGCACACCAGAACCTGTACTACTTAGAGGGCCACCCACTGAACGTGCATTTGTTACTAACCCTGACACGGTTGCACCATTACCCCAGCTCCCATTATTTACGTTAGTATTAGGTAGTTGAGAAGAGATTACCATGTTAATATCACTTGCCCCCAATCTTTGACCAACAGTTCTTTCAGTGGTTAAGGTGGTCAAACCCCTTCCATGCTTCTGCTGCTGCTGTTGCATCAATTGCAACACCAAAGCATTATTTGTTGAATTCACTGGGATGTTGCCACTGCTACCTCCACCCAAACAAACAGGAAGACTATTTGTAACTGTCAACTGCCGCTGCATTGTGCAAAATCCTGCAGGATCATCCACAGAAGAACTTATATCTCCAAGTCTAGTAATTTGTTGTTTTTGTTGTAATTGATCTAGTTCAATTCCAGTTGATAAACAAGGAAATGCAGTCCCTGGATTGTTTACAGTTGCAATTCCTTGAGCTCTTCCAATGCTGTTATTACTGCCAAGACCTGGAAGAGAGGCAAATTGGAGCATTCCAGAGGGGTTCAGACCTGGCAAACCCAAGCCTACTGAACCATTTAATCTACCCAGAACTCCTGCTTGCAATGATTCAAGAGCACGAGCAGAGAGTTGACCAGATTGAGCAAGAACTTGCAAATCGCCAATGCTTTGATGTGTGTTTTTTAATGATATACAAGATGATGTGAAATTGGTTGGGAGTCAATTCAGCTGTTATATTGTTGCCATTGGTTAACTGGTATTTTTGTTATTCTTAATTCATACTATGACTTTATAAATAACCAAATTAAACTATTTTGCATTGCATCTACTTGGCGTGTTGATCAGAAGAGGAATTTGTGATACTTGTATTTGTATAAGTAATAGATCTGTACAATTAAACCGCTCTTCAGCAGATATATGAAACGTAAATGTTGCTTCTTTAGCACAGTTCTTTCTCCCATAGGCCATGGAGCTGCAGGAAGGTTAGACTCTGTGAGTTGACAGGGCCCTATGTTTTCTTCATCCCCTTTAGCCATTTGTTGTATGATTTAGGGCACTTACTCCCCAGGAATCATTAGTTACAACCTACATTTCGAGATGTGAAATTGGTTGGGAGTCAATTCAGCTGTTATATTGTTGCCATTGGTTAACTGGTACTTTTTTTATTCTTAATTCATACTATGCCTTTATAAATAACCAAATTAAACTATTTTGCATTGCATCTACTTGGTGTGATCACTAACATAAGATTTGATTTTGGGTCCCATGTTGTGTGAGAAATTTAAAATGGATAAATTCATCTTTCCTCAGTCACAAGCCCTAAGTAAAATACTATAAAGTTGATTTATCAGAGTCTAGAGACAACGTGTTCCCCCGATTGTTTCTATCTAAAAACATTCCTAGAAAGGAAACAACCAGTAATTAGGGGGAAATGCTATTCCCACCAAAAAAATCCAAAAAAATAAAAATAAAAAAATAATTAAACAGGAAGGGGTTCTTCAGTAAATCATTGCCCTGTGTTGTTGATCAGAAGAGGAATTTGTGATACTTGTATTTGTATAAGTAATAGATCTGTACAATTAAACCGCTCTTCAGCAGATATATGAAACGTAAATGTTGCTTCTTTAGCACAGTTCTTTCTCCCATAGGCCATGGAACTGCAGGAAGGTTAGACTCTGTGAGTTGACAGAGCCCTATGTTTTCTGCATCCCCTTTAGCCATTTGTTGTATGATTTAGGGCACTTACTCCCCAGGAATCATTAGTTACAACCTACATTCCGAGAAGTACTAGACCTAGCTAATGTTGTCCTTACAATATATTGGTTTTTCACAGGTGAAAATGTGTGGAAATCCTTGAACTGATGCCATATTAGTTGTGATTTATTTAGGTTACTGGCATTTTATGACTTAGCCAATGGAAAAAAAAACATATAATTATTTTGTTATTTTAATTGTAATTTTTATTAATATAAAGGTGTATGTTTTTATTGTTTTTTATTATAATTTAATTATATTTAAATTAAACAAAAGTAGTTGCTTTGTGGTTTTAGTGAACGTTAACCACCATCATCATCAAATGTGAGAACTAGTTTATATTTTTCAAAATTCAATAATTAAATTAACGATAGAGAACAATAATATGAAAACTAGTTCATACTTTTCAAAATTGAATAATTAAATTAAACAATAAAAAATAATAATTATGCTTTTGCTTAAATGTAAAAACTAATTCATATTTTTTAAAATTCAATAATTAAATTAATATTAGATAAAAAATGCTAATTATACAACCTTGTTCAAAATAATATACACTTTACCATAGTTATTAATATATATGAGTTAGTTGTGACCGCTTAAATTCATGTAGTTCACATATGAATGAAAGGATGGCATGATCATAATAAGGATTTAGATTTATTAATTAATTTGCGAAGTTTGTAGAATTGTATGACACTTCTATACTTATGTTTTTAATAGATATCGATTTATTAGTTTTTAGGCTAAGTTTGTCAAAAATGCATGTCACCTCTCAACTTATCCATTTATAGATATAATGATATAGATTGTTACATTACTTTTATTTTGATCATTGTCTTATTCGTGAGGTGTTTCTTTTCTTTTGAAATTAACCTTATGAAATGTAAATGTGATGCCAATAATCAAAGGGATCTTAATAAAAAATTTAATATTCTAAGAAGAGGAGGTAGTAGTAGATTCTAATAAATTAGCAATGCAACAACATAGATGTTTGCAACAAATTTAGAGAGATCCACCTTGTTGAATAATGCACACAGTACATGGATAATGGATTTCCGCACTTTATGCCTTTACGGCGTTTCCTTTGCAACATCTGATGCAAATGCTAGTAAATATCATATTAAATTTAATAAACGGTTCTCCCTCATGGAATGGGATGTAACATATTATCTATGCGGTGAGCATTTCATCGGCTCAGAATATTTTAAAAATTCAAAGTGAAGGACTTAATATTTGGTAATAGGTTGCCACACATGGAAACGATAATGAAACAAAATGATGAATCGATTTGGAACTTTTCCAAAAATCAAATTATTGTTGTTTACCACATTAAATTCTAATTTGTTTGAGGCTTGCAATCGATATACGCAACAGATGAAAATGGAGTTGTTTATAATGCGACTTTTTGGAGATTCCGGTGACGGAATCTGGCGGAAGAAATTGAGGTTAAATCTTGATTTGTTGCAGTTAAAATGGTTTTTTCACTGCATATTTGGATTCAGCACCCTCAAAAACCCCTGCGACGCTTTAATTGTGCAAAAACTAGCTATCAAACCTGCGATTCCAATAATTTACTGCCGGATTTTGACCCGAAAAATCCACAAAAAAAACTTTCATAAAATCGCATTAAAGACAACTGCGATGCAAATTGTTACTGTAAGCTGGGTAAGAGAAGCGAAATGTTTGCGGTAAGGATGCAAAGCCCCGAACAGACATGCTATGGCCAACACAGAAGCGAACCCTTGAACACGTAGCATAGGCGATTCCCACTTAAGCAAGATAAAATACAAAATCACTGGTGCTGCCCAGGTTCGAACTGGGGACCTTCAGTGTGTAAGACTGACGTGATAACCGACTACACCACAGCACCGAACGGTAAGAAACATAGTATCAATATCTTTATAGCGTTTGATCGGACAATTCAAATATAAACCTCATAAAATTCTTCTCAAAATTTCAAAAATTTAAAAACCAATTTTAATTTTTAAAAATTTGATTTAATATATTAATTTTTAATAATTTTATTACATTTTTGAAAAACAAAAAATAAAAAAAACTTAGACAAAAAATGAAAACAATGTAAAGCTACGAGACAGTATAAAAATATATAAAATAGATTTTATAGATGTAAAGTATGTATAATTAAGTTTTTTTTTAAACAACATGAAAAAAAGCAAATTTGATAAAATAAAAGGATACTTGGTAGGTGAAAAATGTGAAGATATATATTAAATATTAAACCTTGGCCATCAATGGTAAGCTATTTATGTGAGTCCATTACTTCTTCCCTCTTTGTATTATGATTAATAGTTGGGGTCATTGTTTGATGGCCGTTAATAAATCTCATGCTATTGGGCCATAAATAAACTGGAGGTGTATATGTTCATCGTTGGCTTTTGCTGAGACCGAAATTGAACACTGGGCATATACACCCGCCACTCATTTATGACCCACTATTCATTTATGACCCAATACCCTGAAAAATATGGGTCGCCTTGTTTGATAAGCATCAATAAACGTGCGAGGACATCGAAGTAGTATGGCCAACTTCTATCGACTTCTAGTAGAGAGGACTAACCGCTCGTGGTCGGATGGTGTGATTTGTACATCAAAGAAACCAGGACTAAAAATGATCCTTCCAATGAAAATAATAGATAGGTACTTACGGACACATACACAACTTTCTCTCTTAGCATTTATTGAGTATGGTTTTATGCTTTATAATAATGTAGATATAAAGATATAAATACCAGTAAATTAAATGATTAATAAATATTATAATATTAAAATATTTATTTATAATTTATAATATATTTGAAAAGGATTAATATTAAAAAGTATTATAAAAATCAATTAAATTGTAACATTATTTTAAATAATAATTATTATTATATTAATTAAAAAAAGATTAATATATGTGTAGATATATATAATCATGGAGATTTATTTCCATTTTACTATGAAGATTTTTTATTTGTAAATAGTCATTGTTACAATATTGTAGGTTAATAGAATGTTCTACTAACACCACATTATGAAAACACCATAACCCATGTTCATATGATACAAGTTTTTTTTTTTTTTTTTTTTTTTTTTTTTTTAGAAGAGAAGAAAGTGCATCACTTCTTTTCAAATAAATCTTAACCTTTGATATGTGAACAGTAATAGCAATATTCTAATATTCCATGAAGGTCAAATCCCTTTCGTCCACCTCACAATTATTACGTCTATTTTGGAATAGGGCTTGATAGGGATTGAAATTTCATAGAATATTCTAGCATATTCTTAGTAGTATTCATAAATCAAAGGTTGATATTTATCTCCAAAGTACTTTTTTTCCCTTATTGATATTGATAACCCATGGTATTGTAACAAAGTCTATTTACAAATTAAGAATCTCTATCTTAAAGTGAGGGTGAATCTCCATAGTTAATAATTTTATTAAATGTTTTTTAAATGTATATATGATTAACTTAGATATTATTTCTTAATAATAATAATAATAATAACAATACTAATAATAATAATTTCTTCAAATAAAGTTATTATTTAGTTGATTTTTATGATGTTTTAATTTTTGCAACATGAGATGCAACATGAAGTATTTTGATGTTTATCACAGATTAATGCTTATCACTATTATTGGCCACTTAATTTATATGGATGTATTAAATTAAAATTCTATAAGTACTATTCCAAAATAGACATTCCTATCTACTTAATAAATGAGAACATAAACTTACACACTTAGGGATATATTACTTATAATCCATTTATAATATACAAGTAAATTTTCAGGAATTTATTTTTCACATGTGGGCATTGAGAATGTTATATATTCAACCACGTCAACAATGTACATAGGCATTGGCATTATGGTATGCATGGTTCCATCTAGTTGATGTTGAAATTGGTTCATGATAGAACCTAGCTCATGTTGGCATTGATGTCGACCCTATGTAGACTAGCTGATGTATTGATGCCATTCTTGTAGCATGATTGCAATTGTTTGTGTTGGAATTGATGTCAGCCTTGATGAAGGATGATGGCAGTGATTTGGTCTGATGTTTACTCAGGTGCTAGTAGTGTTTATTGATGCAGGAGCATCTAGCTCGCCATGACTGGGTGAAGTCTCAGCCAGGTTTGAAGGTTATTGATAATTTGGATTGTTTTATTTTTACGTAGTCATGAGGTAGTTTTTTTTTTTTTAATTTGTTTTCTGACAGAGTCGGTGTGTTAAGTTACAGTTAGTTAGACAGTTAGAATTACTACAGTCTGAACAGTAGTTAGGAAATAATTTGTTAATTTAGGAGAGAAATGACAAACTGCTTACATAAATCTTGTAATATCAGACAAGTAATGGTCATCAACCTTATCAAGATCTTTTAACTAAACCCTATGACAGTTTTAATTAACTGTAATCAACTGTAACATAAATGCATAAAAGGATAAATGTAACACGATGAAGGGGTTCAGCAAATTCAGGTTGAAGAAATAAAAACATTACAGAGACAGATCTCTTCTACCATTGTCCATCTGCAAATACTTTTCATTATTCATTCCTGTAGCATTTTTTTTAACAGTTTGATAAATGATAAACTGAGAATGTATATGTAATTCCATTGTTTTTTCGAAATAGACACACAACTTGTTTCCAACTTGGGCGGACATTCGCACACAGTGTAGTGAAGGACAGAAGGGGAAGAACAGTCCGAGGATAGAGCAAAACAACAATACACAGAAGGCGACCAAAACAGAGGTATTTTCATTACACATTTTCATATTCATTGAGAATTGAATATCGACTGCTAAACAAATTCTATCACTTATTGTCCAACGAAATATATACACCACGAGTTCTTGTTCCCATAAAATAAATAAACCAGGTGTATGACTATAATTGGCATTAAGGGCGAAACCCTTTATGAGGGTTTACATATAGTCAACAATATTCTTTCTACCCAACGGCCGTTGTGAACAACCAAAGCATAGCTATCGGCAGAGACAAACTATAGAAAACTACAACTACAGACGAGTTACAACAAACCATGACCATTGACCTTCAGGACTTAATAATACATCAAGAGCTTGAGGAGTCAGGCCTACTGATAAGTTTCCTTCCTGTGGAATAGGAGATGGAGAGTCCGCGTACCCAAGTTGTATCACAGACCTGTAACCGAAAATCACAGAGATTAAGATATATGCGTGATAAAAAAAAACCCGGGAAAACGAAAACTATGCAAGCTGAGAGGACTACTGTAGCTTACCTGAGCAGGAAGAGTTGAGTTTGGGAAACAGAACCGTCACGCACAAATTTACAGAGCTGAAGACCAAAGGAACAACGTTGGTAAGCAACGATTCCAGAAGAAGGATAAGTTGAAGCAGGGAAGGGTGGCATTACCTGTTCGAGCCAGCGAGCGACCATCGGAGTATCCCTTGAATCCAGAGCAGCCATTATATTCGTGAGTCAAAGACCAAAGGCAGCAGAAGATACAAGTTAAGATAATCAAACTTGAGCTGTAGAAAAGAACAAGAATTCAAGAGCAAACCCCTGACGGACCGAACATTTACAAACACAAATATAGTCGGAACGCAACAACCAGGAACTTACCAGGTGAAACAATTTTGAATAAGCACCACAGAGCCATAGCAACATTTACAAACACAAATACAGTCGGAATGCAGCAACCAAGAACTTACTAGGTGAAACAAATTCGAATAAGCACCATAGAGCCAGAGCAACACCAAAACACCGGAGGAAGCCTTCCATGAGTTCACGGCCAAGTCGAGTGGAGTAACATACGTTCATAACCTTTACCGGAGACATACCAAAAGTCACCATAATCAACAAAACAACGGTTACTCGACACAATCCCAGAAACCCTCACCGAACTCTTCCGGCGGCAGAACAATCCAGAATAGCCAAAGAACCAAGTGATTGGGACAAAGACCGAGTCGGGAACCAAGACCGAGGCATAAGGGTGATCATTTAATAAAGCATTAACTCATAACAACAACCAACAACGAAAATATCCATGGACGATTTCCATACAGATATCACAATTCAACATTAGTGAACACGTCATAACCTACGGACGCGTGGAACAGCGGGCCAGTGTGGCTGGGTTACACCAGAGTGGTATTAGAGCATTATTAAGTTGACTGAGAATATGGAAGTAGGGCGACGAGGCCGAGGCCGAGGTGCTCGCAAATTGGTAGATGAAGGGTTACGAGAGGAACTCATAATTTTTGCTGCTCGTTTGGAAGCAGTAGAGGCAGGTAGACGGAGAGATCCAGAAATGGGCGATGTCAGCGAAGAGGAAGTAGAAGTGGCAGTAGATGGACCTAAAGGTGAATCCGCAGAGGTGAAATTGCTAAAGTCTGTTTTACTAGCAAGCAGTAAACCTAAACTAGAACTCTCGACGTACGACGGCAGCTTATCTATCGATGTTTTGTTGGATTGGATTAGCGAGATGGACAAGTACTTTGAGTGCGAGGAAGTTAGCGAAGACCGTAGAGTCAAATTCGGAGTGACGAAGATAAAGGGACACGCAGCCCTATGGTGGGATAGTGTCCAGAACGAGAGGAAGAGGTTGAATAAGGTGCCGATTAAAACCTGGTCAAGAATGGTGGCCAAGTTAAAGGGCAGCTTTCTGCCAAGGGACTATCAAATTGCATTACACAAGCAGGTATAGAATTTGAGACAGAAAGGATTGACGGTAAAAGAGTACATGAAGGAGTTCTACCGAGTGAATTTGTGAGCAGGATATACAGAAGATACCGCAGAAAGGACAACCAGGTATGTTAATGGGCTGAGGATGGAAATTCTAGATGAAATAAGTATTTTATCTCCGAATAATACCGAGGAGGCATATCAGAGCGCAATAAAGGCAGAGGAGAAAATTGCTAGAAGGCAGAATGCCCGGAGAGGACGAGGAGCCAGCAGAGGGAAAGGCCAGTCCTATGGCAGGGGCCGAACTGCTAGTCGCAGTGAGGAAGCCAGCAGTTGGAAACTTCAGGAACAACAGATAGAGGAGACAGTATGAGAGGCGGCATATCGTCCCAATGCGACAAAGGAAATGGCCGAGGAAGAGGGGCTAGTTATTAGTGTTATAGACGTCATAAGTGGGGGCACTGCTCGTTTGATTGTCCAGAAGTAGATCCAGCTGGACAGCGGGGTGCGTATGTGGCGTAACCGGAGGGAACAACAACACTCCCTCAAGAGGCGAAGAATGCTCCAGAGACGGGAGAAGCTTTGGTGCTGCATAAGGTGCTATTGAAACCAATCAATGAGAGTACCGAACAGACACATCGGAAAGCTCTGTTCAGGATGATTTGCAAATCACGAGGTAAGTGTTGTAGATTAATAATAGACAGCGGAAGTACCGACAATTTGGTGTCCACAGAAATGGTGGAAAAACTCAAGTTGAAACGCTTAAAGCATCCCAATCCGTATAGAGTTTTGTGGCTGCAAAAGGGCCACCAATTGCTGGTGGATGAATAGAGCTAGGTCGAGTTTCAGATAGGTAGATATAAGGACAAGATTGTTTGCGACATCATGCCAATGGATGTATGTCACATATTGTTGGGCAAACCTTGGCAATATGATAGGAAGGTGACACACGATGGAGTGATGAATTGTTATAAATTCGAGAAGGACGGAATCAGGCATATGCTTGTGCCTATCAAAGAAGAGAAAGGAGCAGCTGAGACAAGAGAAACTAGAGCATTGTTGGTGAGTGGAAAAAAGTTTTTAAAACAGGTAGAGGACAGTGAAATAGGTTATGCGGTGGTCAAGAAAGCAAGGACAGTTCTGTTACATACGGAAATATCAGACTTGCCTATAGAGATTCAGCGAATGTTAGAAGAGTTTGCAGACATAGTTGTAGATGACTTGCCAGACAAGTTGCCCCCCAAGCGGAGCATTAGTCACCACATTGATTTCATACCCGGAGCCAGTTTGCCGAATAAAGCAGCCTACCGAATGAGCCCCAAGGATAATGAAGAAATCAGGAAATAGGTGCAAGAACTGTTGGACAAGGGTTTGATAAGGGAGAGCTTGAGCCCTTGTGCTGTGCCAACAGTCCTCGCTCCCAAGAAGGGAGGGGAATGGCGGATGTGCACCGACTCAAGGGCCATTAATAAAATCACCATCCGGTACAGATTTCCATTACCGTGAATGGATGATATGATGGACTGTTTAAGTGGGGCAGCTTCTTTCTCTAAAATAGATTTGAAAAGCGGGTACCATCAGATTCAGATACGAGAGGTGGACGAGTGGAAGACGACCTTTAAGACAAATGAAGGGTTGTATGAATAGCTGGTCATGCCATTTGGGCTGAGTAATGCGCCCAGTACATTCATGAGACTAATGAATGAGATGCTGAAGGAGTATATGGGGTAGTTTGTGATAGTTTATTTGGATGACATCCTTATTTTCAATAGAACGAAAGAAGAACACCTTTGACATGTGCGTAAGGTGTTGGAGAAATTACAGTGGAACAAACTGCTGATAAACTTGAAGAAATGTACTTTTCTGTAGAAGGAATTAATTTATTTGGGGTTTGTGGTAGCGGAAAATGAACTGAAGATGGATCCAGAGAAGGTAGCAGCGATAGTAAATTGGCCGTCTCCGAAAAATCTATTTGAGGTACGTAGTTTTCACGGATTGACAAGTTTTTATAGGAAGTTTATTAAGAACTTCAGCGAAATTTGTGCACCCATGCTAGATACCATCAAAAAGGCCAGCCAACCTTTTCGGTGGACAGAAGCAGCAGAGAAAAGTTTCCAGTTGTTGAAGAGGAAGATTACTGAGAGGCCAATCCTGAGGCTACCAGATTTCCAGAAGTTGCTTTAGGTACGTTGTGACGCCAGCGGGACAGTAATCGGGGCTGTACTCAGTCAGGAGGACAAGCCTGTGGCATTCTTCAGCGAGAAGCTGAACGAGAGTAGGCAAAAATACTCATCATATGATAAAGCGTTTTATGTTGTTATATAGGCATTAAGACACTGGAGGCAATGTTTATTGTGGAATGAATTTGTGTTGTTTTCGGATAATTCTGCACTACAATATGTAATGTAGCAGCACAAACTCAACCACAAACATGCCAAATGGGTAGAGTATTTATAGAGTTTTAATTTCGTACTGAAGCACATTAGTGGGCAGGCAAATAAGGTGGCAGACGCATTGAGTAGGAAGGCTTTACTTCTGCAGGAAAGTACTGTACAAGTGCTGGGTTTTGAGCACTTATGGGACCTATACCAGATGGATACAGATTTCAGAGAAGCCTATGAGGCATGCCAGAACCCTTTGGTAAGGGGTAACAGTCCTTGGTTGGACTATAATATACAAGAAAAGTTGTTGTTTAAAGGAGGACAACTGTGCATACCTAACTGCTCGATGAGGGAGAATATTATTTGCGAGAAACATAGTGGAGGTTTGGCCGGACACTTCAGCATGGATAAGACCCTTGAAAAACTTAGTCACTTCTATTTTTGGCCGAAAATGCGACGAGATGTACAACGTTTTGTGACTAAATGCAAAGTGTGCCAATTGGCGAAGGGGCATAGCCAGAACACAGGACTGTATGCACCGTTACCTGTCCCAAGCAGGCCGTGGGATTCTGTCAGTTTGGATTTTGTCTTAGGTCTGCCAAAGAAACAACGAGGATATGATTCAGTAATGGTAGTGGTGGACAGGTTCTAAAAAATGGCACATTTTATACCTTGCCGAAAAACCAGTGACGCCACCCACGTGGCCCACTTGTTTTTCAATGAGATTGTCAGGTTACATGGATTTCCCAAATCTATCCTTTCAAACAAGGACGTGAAGTTCACGGGACACTTTTGGCGTACCTTATGGAAGAAAATGGACACACATCTAAGCTACAGTTCTGCATATCACCCGCAAACCGACGAGCAGACAGAAGTTGTGAACAGGAGTCTGGGAAACCTGTTACGCAGCTTAGTCGGGGAAAATTCACGGATGTGGGACCGGGTGCTAGCGCAAGCAGAGTTCGCTTACAGTGAGTCGCTAAACCGCAGCACATGTTTCAATCCCTTTTAGATCCTGTATGGCATGCACCCTCACGGAGTGCATGAGCTTCGGGATCTTGGATTGCAGGAACGACGGAGTGCAGACAGAGAAGATTTTGCTAACGCAATGAGAGACTTGCACAAACAGGTGAAAACAAAGTTACAGGACAGCAGCTTAAAGTACAAACAACATGCAGATCTAAAGAGGAGGGAAGTGTAGTTTGAAGTGAGGGACGAAGTTCTCGCACACTTACGCAAGGAACACTTCCCTAAAGGTACATACAATAAATTGAAGTATAAAAAGATAGGGCCTTGCAAAGTCCTTCGGAAGTTTTCAGCTAATGCCTAAAAGATACAATTGCCACCCAGAATAGGCATTTCGCCTATCTTTAACGTAGCAGACCTATTCCCGTACACGGCTGACCCAAAGGAAAAGGAAGAAGATGGACCCAGACAATCTACACGGAGTACCCAGGAAGATGGAGAAGCTTGGAAGAGACAGATGCCTTACGTTCAACCTCCCGAGATTGAAAGCATCCTCGAAACTCAGGTGGTTAGACGAACTCGGTGGAAGGAATACATGCAGTACCTGGTCAAGTGGAAGAACCATCCGATTGAGGACAGTTCGTGGCTTGATGCCAGGCAGATTACACAAATAGGAACTTCGGTCGAGAAGCTCATGGGTCGGAGCCATGATCTCCTTTTGCCCCGAGAGCCTGATGCAAGAGCATCTAGCTCGCCATGACCGGGTAAAGTCTAAGCCAGGTTTGAAGGTTATTGATCATCTGGATTGTTTTATTTTTATGTAGTCATGAGGTAGTTTTTTTTTTAATTTGTTTTCTGACAGAGTCGGTGTGTTAAGTTACAGTTAGTTAGACAGTTAGAATTACTATAGTATGAACAGTAATTAGGAAATAATTTGTTAATTTAGGAGAGAAATGACAAACTGCTTACATAAATCTTGTAATATCATACAAGTAGTGGTCATCAACCTTATCAAGATCTTTTAACTAAACCCTATGGCAGTTTTAATTAACTGCAATCAACTGTAACATAAATGCATAAAAGCAGAAATGTAACACGATGAAGGGGTTCAGCAAATTCAGGTTGAAAAAATAAAAACATTACAGAGGCCGATCTCTTCTACCATTGTCCATCTGCAAATACTTTTCATTGTTCATTCCTGTAGCGTTTTTTTTTAACAGTTTGATAAATGATAAACTGAGAATGTATACGTAATTCCATTGTTTTTTCGAAATAGACACACAACTTGTTTCCAACCTAGGTGGACATTCACACACAGTGTAGTGAAGGACAGAAGGGGAAGAACAGTCCGAGGACAGAGAAAAACAACAATACACAGAAGGCGACCAAAACATAGGTATTTTCATTACACATTTTCGTATTCATTGAGAATCGAATATCGACTGCTAAACAAATTCTATCACTTATTGTCCAACGAAATATATACACACGAGTTCTTGTTCCCATAAAATAAATAAACCAAGTGTATGACTGTAATTAGCATTAAGGGCGAAACCCTTGATGAGGGTTTACATATAGTCAACAATATTCTTTCTACCCAACGGCCGTTGTGAACAACCAAATCATAGCTATCGGCAGAGACAAACTACAGACAACTACAACTATAGACGAGCTACAACAAACCGTGACCATTGACCTTCAGGACTTAATAATACATCAAGAGCTTGAGGAGTCAGGCCTACCGATAAGTTTCCTTCCTGTGGAATAGGATACGGAGAGTCCACGTACCCAAGTCGTATCACAGACCTGTAACCGAAAACCACAGAGATTAAGATATATGCGTGATTAAAAAAAACCTGGGAAAACGAAAACTATGCAAGCTGAGAGGACTACTGTAGCTTACCTGAGCAGGTAGAGCTGAGTTCAGGAAACAGAACTGTCACGCACAAATTTACAGAGCTGAAGACCAAAGGAACAACGTTGGTAAGCAATGATTCCAGAAGAAGGATAAGTTGAAGCAGGGAAGGGTGGCATTACCTGTTCGAGCCAGCGAGCGACCACCGGAGTATCCCCTGAATCCAGAGTAGCCATTATATTCGTGAGTCAAAGACCGAAGGCAGCGGAAGATACAAGTTAAGATAATCAAACTTGAGCTGTAGAAAAGAACAAGAATTCGAGAGCAAACCCCTGACGGACCGAACATTTACAAACACAAATACAGTCGGAACGCAACAACCAGGAACTTACCAGGTGAAACAAATTCGAATAAGCACCACAGAGCCAAAGCAACATTTACAAACACAAATACAGTCGGAACGCAACAACCAAGAACTTACCAGGTGAAACAAATTCGAATAAGCACCATAGAGCCAGAGCAACACCAAAACACTGGAGGAAGCCTTCCATGAGTTCACGGCCAAATTGAGTGGAGTAACATACATTCATAACCTTTACCGGAGACATACCAGAAGTCACCATAATCAACAAAACAACGGTTACTCGGCACAATCCCAGAAACCCTCACCGAACTCTTCTGGCGGCAGAACAATCCAGAATAGCCAAAGAACCAAGTGATTGGGAAAAAGAGCGAGTTAGGAACCAGGACCGAGACATAAGGGTGATCATTTAATACAACATTAACTCATAACAGCAACCAACAACGAAAATATCCACGGACGATCTCCACACAGATATCACAATTCAACATTAGTGAACACGTCATAACCTACGGACGCGTGGAACAGCGGGCCAGTGTGGCTGGGTTATACCATTTATGTTCATGTTATGACCTAGTGCAAGAATTGGAGGTTGCGTAGACATGGTTGCAAGGTATGTTATGATAGTTTGTTGATGCTTCTATAGGTAGATGTTGCTGCTACAGGTGTTGGTGATGGTTACCTAGGTAAAACTTTGAAATTCTCCTCAAATCATTTTTTGAATTCTACATAAACAACTTTGATCAAACTCTGCAAACCTATGTGAGAAACTATTGCATTCTATACTCACTCTCAAAGCCATCACAATGGCATGCTCTTACACTCTCAATGGGACCAGCCAACCAACAACACTATTTTTCTTTTTTACATAAGTAAAATCCAAAATATCCTTAGCAATTCCCCAAGTGAATACCAAAAGCAAATACCATGGTTATGCCAATACCCAAGACACCTATACCATGGTAATATCCAAACCAACACCACAAGTAAATACGTTGGTTATGTCAATACCAAGGACACTTGTACCATGGTAATCTCCAAACCAATACCACAAGAAAATACCTTGGTTATGTCAATACCAAAGACACCTGTACCATGATAATCTCCAAACTAATACCACAAGCAAATACCATGATGTCAATACCGAGGACGCGTGTACCATGGTAATCTTCAAAACATGGCCACAAGCAAGACCATGGTTATGTAAATACCAAGACTATCCGCACTAAGATAATATGACGTGTGAACCTACTCCACACACAGATAGCAATGCCATGGTAATTCCAATACAAATAATACCAAGAATGCTTGTACCATGGTAATATTTTATTGATTTTCATTCAAATACCAAGGTAAACCATTTAATTTCCATACAAATACCATGGGTCATCCTTGGTAACACTGCATAACCAAACAATCATTTGCATCACCAATGCATAGCCAAACACCTCAACCATCCAACTCTATGCAACAACATGATCATGAGGACCATGACATCCTCTATTCACACTTTGTATGCATCTCCTACAAATCGCAGGTCCATCCGCACATCTCCATGCTAGTAGACATGCCAAAACCAATCCAACACATCAACCAAGTACAAGCCACCTGTAGCCAAACATACAAGTGCTAACCAACTCTCTTTCAACCCATGCTATCAGGTTGACATCAATGGTAACCAACAATACATCTGCAACATTGCAACACACATCAATGCCAACAATTATTAGGTTGATGGTAGGGATTTAATCTCCACAAAATGTTCTAGAATATTGATAGAGTTGACACAAATCAAAGGTTGAGATTGATCTCCAAAGTAGTAATGCCCTTTTCTCTTTTATTAAATTGATTAATTAAAAAAAATCTCATAAGAAGAAGTGTCATATGAAGTGAGTTATGGATTTTTGGGCATGTGGTATTATTAAGCCATGATATTGATCCTTGGTATTGGTCCTTGATGTCTATCATATTTTACTGGCCATTTAATTTGCTGTGCTAGTTATATGTTTTTTAAACTCTAAATATGTTCACCTCATATATTAATTATTTTTATAAACAAGTAGTATAGATAGTTTAGTCCTTGTCACTCAAATGGAGATCATGCTTTTAGAAAAATTGCAAATTGATAGATGAATTCGAAAAATTAATTGACTCTTAAGGGGAAAGGACTTGCATAAATTTTGGTGGCTAGTAACCACTAATAACTCTACACATTTACATTTTTACTCCTACTTATTCAAGTGTTGAAGAAGACATAAATAATGGTGGGAAGTAACTCGTAAGTACAATTATTTTCATTTTTAAACATTATAGATTGCATTATTCAATTCTAAACTAATATTGGGCAACATGAAAATGGTTTTAGGAAGGACTAATAATAATAATAATAATAATTTAGTTAATTTTTATAATTTTTTATTCTTAAAAATGTAACATTTATTATTAAGTAGATTTTTTAATTTCTTATCTTTGATTATAAACATTTACCAACAATTTAGTTTATGTTATTTTTTTTAAATTTATATTGTTGCTCTAATTTTATTTTGTAAACCAAAACCTAACAACAAGCAATTATCAAATTTTTTCAATTTTCTTTAATTTCTTTAATAATTTTTTTTTCTATCTAATAATTTTTTTCCCATTAATTTTATTCAAAATCCAATATATTATTTAAAAATCGAAATTTCTTTAAATTTTATATTATTGAATCCATTTTTACATTAAAAAGTTATATTTTAAAGAATAACAAAAATTACAATCTCACTAATTAAAAAACCATATCACAAGCATGGTTTTAAAAAGAAAATAACCGTAACACTTTTTATTTTTCTCATATTACAAGGTGAACTCCATGATCAAATCCTATGCAAGAACATAGGAATTGTCAAAATCAAAATGGTTTGGTACAGACAACAAAACGAGTGAAGTCAAGACATGTTCCAAGAATGTAACTGAAGTCAAGATATGTTCCAATAATGTAAGTAGATAAGCACTTGGATTAAGTTCCCTTCTTCCTATTGGTAGAGGCACGAGAGTGATGATGGAGATTATATGCTCATGTTTGTGGTCATTTCTTCTCTCTTCAAGAGACTACCATCGTAACTGCCTCTCAGATGGATAATACAGATAGGCACATTGACCACTAGAGTCACCCTCGCTCCATCTCGTCAATGGGAGTAACAGATTTGAGATATGGAAGGTTAAGATGTGGGATATGCTCGTGCAACAAGGAGTGGCAAATGCATTTTTGGGCAGGGCAAAGAGTCCCATGGACATGGACGAAGAAGACTGGGGGGACATCGATGTAAGATCCCTTAGTGATATTCATTTGTGCTCAGCAGAAAATGTGTTGTTTAACATTGTTGGAGAGAAAACAACATGTTTATGGACCAAGTTAAAAGGCCTTTATATGATGAAGTCCTTGACAAACAAAATCTACTTGAAGCAACATTTACATAGTTTGTGAATAAAGGAAGGTACAAATATCTCTGATTATTCGAATTCTTTCAATACTCTTTTATGTCAGTTGTGTAGTATTGATATAAAAATTAATGGGGAAGACAAGGCAATTACAATGTCGTGTTCTCTGCCTGAGTCTTGGGATCATTTTGTAACCGAGCTATTAGTTTTAGTTCTACCAATACTATTGATTTTTATGATGTTGTGGTAGCTTTGTTATCTAAGGAAACTCAATGGAAATCTAGCCTTGAAACCTCAACATCAAAAGAAATGGTGGTCAGAGGTCGATCAAAAGGAAAATAATAGAATTTGAGAGACACATCAAGATCAAAGTTAAGACGCAAGAAGAGTAATTTAAGGTGATAGTATAGTAACAAATGAAGGCATCTTAAAGAGGATTGTTGGAAAAGAAAGAATAAGCTGCTAAAAAGGAATCTATAAAGGAAGATAATTCAGTTGAAACAAGTGCAGGTATTGTTGATGAGGTATTTTCCATTTCTATTGTTTCTCAACATCATCATAATTGGTTGCTAGATTTTGGTGCTTCCCATCATATGTGTCTTCATAGGAATTGGTTCTCTTCATACCAATCTATTAATGATGCTATGGTTCTCATGGGTACTAATGCTATATGAAAAAATGTTGGGATTGGTAGTATCAAGATTAAAATGTACTATGGTAGCATTAGAATGTTAACAAAAGAGAGGCAAGTGCTTCAACTTAAAAAGAACTTAATATCTTTATGTTGGCTTGTATGGGCCTTACCTAGGTCCAAAGGTGATTTTGCCAAGTAAATCCCGGTACTATTGGCCCTTTCGGCAACAATCCACGGAGCGCGGACTGATGTCTCACCTGAAGTAGTATGGGAGGGTGCTAGAACCAGATTTCCGCACCCTGGGGATGTTTGATGGGCTTCTGGAGCTCGCGGTTTGACCCGTCGCTACACGCACTTTCTATCTCTTTGCAACATGCGGTGCTGCTTACGTGCAACCCTATTCGGGGCGCAACTCATATAATACCCAAGTTCCTTGCTATTTAATCTATTCTTACCTGATTACCTAACTTGTGTGTGTAAGATTAATGTTTATTACAACATATTCAACAATCATATCAGTACACGCGATAAATAAACCAATATAACTGTAAAGAAGACAATGCACAAAAAATACACAGAAATAAGAATCAACTTCTCTTTTATTAATATTCAATCCTGATTACAGACTTGACACTACCCTGTGCACTCAGCTGCAGGGGTCCACGCACTCAGCTGCAGATTTTACTAGGCCTCTGCACACTCAGCTACAAAGCCTCTTCCTACTACTATGACCCAATACACTTAGAATCCTACTCTAAGCTCAAACAATTCCTTCGCTATTCACTATCTTTAAAACTTAGAGCCTCACTTTATTTATACAATCCCATAGTCCGTGGACCATGGGTAGGCCGACATGACTTTACATTACATTACATTACTTAAGGGTAGACAACCCTATGACTTAACCTCTACTTGGTGCTCCGCAACCGCAATTCGCAAAGTCTTACAAAACCTTTGACCAAAACTTGGGCTTTGAGCCCCAAAACATGCTGTGGGGGGATTCCATGCCCAACACTTTAGAAGTGCTAGACTCTGCTAGTTATAAATGTCCAGGTAAAGGTCCAGTTATGAATGTGTCGAAAGGCATCTTGGTAGTCATGAAGGCTAAAAAGTTTGGTAACCTTTCAAAGCTTAAAGGAAGGACAAACACAGATCATGCAACTATGGCATATGAAGGTGCAAGTCACTCTACTTGTTTATGGCATCAATGCTTGGGTCATATGAGTGAGAAAGGGTTGAAGGTACTCGTTGATTGTAAGTTACTTCCAAGCTTGAAATATTTGAATTTAAATTTTTGCGAGCATTGAATTTATGGAAAGCAATGTAGATAGAAATTTAAAATAGGAAATCATGTTAGTAAATGTATCATTGATTACATACATTCAGATCTTTGGAGACCATCTCCTAAAGTCTCTTTTGGAAGATCTTCATATTTTGTAACATTTATAGATGATTACTCTAGAAAGGTGTGTATCTATTTATTGAAAAGAAAAAATGATGTATTTTATGGTTTTCAGAAGTATAAAGGTTTGGTTGAAAAGAGCATTGGAAAGTTAATTAAATGTTTGAGCACTAAAAATGGAACTAAGTTTACTTCAAAGGAATTCAAAAATTATTGCAAGGAAGCTAGGATCGAAATACATAAAACCATGATTTATATTCCTTAACAAAATGGTTTGTTGAATAGATGAACATGACTCTTTTAGAGAGAGCAAGGAGTATGCTCAATAATGCCAAGTTGCAACAGAAATTGTGAGCAAAAGCAATTCATACAACGTGCTATCTAGTAAATCAGTCACCATCAACAACAATTAATTGTAAGGTTATGGAAGAGGTATGGACATGTCAACCTTGTGATTATTCAAATATTAAAGTTTTTGGTTGTGATCCCTATATTCTCTTATTCCAAAGAATCAACATTCTAAGTTAGATCCAAAATAAATAAATAAAGACTAATATTTGTTGGATATGATAATGCAATTAAGGGATATAGATTGTGGGGTCCTACTACCCACAAAATCATCATAAACAAAGATGTTATATTTGGTGAATCATCACTCATAAAATTAGATGTAGATGGTGAAAGGAAATAAGCAAAAGTACCATAGACTCAGCAAGTTCAATTGGAAACTCAACTTTCTTCAAGGGAGGAGGATCACGAAAATATTAATGAAGAAACTCCTGCAAAATCAAATAAGGATACAAAAATTTCTCAAGAAACTGAGGAAATACCACAACAACTTCTATGAAGATCTACATAGATCATATATTTTCCTAAAAGGTATGACAATTTTTCTGCATCTGTTGCTTTAATTTTCAATGATGGAGAACTAGTTGTTATCATGAAGCAATGGAAGTACCTAATAGTGATAAATGGAAAGTAGCAATGAAAGAGGAAATGGATTCCTTACAAATAAATAAGACATGGGATTTGGTGGAACTTCCTAAAGATAGAAATGTTTTCGGTTGCAAGTGGGTTTCTCTATTTAAGCCTTTGCCACGGTCTACCTCTTCATCTGATCCTGATGATGAACGACAATTGTTGGTTCAAAACGCGTCAGCCAAAAATTATCTCATGTGATTTATACCGAAAGATTGTGTTTAAATTGAAGGAATTTGTTGATGATACTATTTAGAAATACAAAGCAAGATTGATTGCAAAAGGATATTCTCAGAGGGAAGGTATTGATTTCCATGAGATTTTTTCACTAGTTGTTAAGCTTGTTTCAATTCGAGTTGTGTTACCATTAGTTGCATTACTTGATGTAGAGTTAGAGTACCTAGATGTTCGAACAACGTTCATATATATATATATATTATATATATATATAGAACAACAAAAGGGTTTGTTCAAAATCACAACAAGAGGTTTGTTTGAAAACTCAGAAAGTCATTTATGGCCTAAAGTAGTCTCTCAGGCAATGGTATAAGAAGTTTGATTCCTTCACGATGAACTGCAATTTTACCAGAAGTGAGTATGATCATTGTGTTTATTTTCAAAAGTTAGAAAATGGAATATTCATTATTTTGCTATTTTATGTTGACAATATACTTGTAGCAAGCAAAAATATGATTGAGATCAACATGTTAAAGGCTTAGGTGGCTAGGACTTTTGAAATGAAGGATTTTGGAGCAACAAAACAAATCTTGGGCATGGAGATAGATAGAGATAGGAAAAATGGTAAGCTGTGGTTATCACAACAGAAGTATGTGGAGAAAATACTTCTGAGATTCGGTATGAATTATGTGAAACCTATTCAAATCCCTTTAACTTCCCATTTCAAGCATTCTTCAGGATGATGAAGAAAAAGAGTATATGTCTCATGTGCCATATGCTAATGCAGTAGGGTGTCGAATGTATGTGATGGTTAGTACAAGGCTAGATATTTCACATGCAGTTGGTATTGCTAGTAGATACATGGCAAATCTAGGTAAAGAGCATTGTGCAACAGTGAAATGGGTGTTTCGAATACTTAGGGGCACAAGTAATTATTGTATCACCTATAATGATAGTAGTGATTCAGTCTATGGTTATGTTGATTTAGATTTTACAAGTGACTTGGACAAAAGGAGATCCACCTATGGATATGTCTTTACTCTTGTAGGTGGAGCTATTAGTTGGATGCCAAAGCTGCATAACATAGTTGTTTTACCCTACTAATGTAGAATACATAGTTGTCTGACATGCTTGCAAAGAGTCAATTTGGTTAAAAAGTTTGTTGGGTGAGTTTGAAAGCATGCAAGACAAGGCGCAAATATTTTGTGATAGTCAATGTGTTATTTATTTGGCTAGAAATTTGGTGTATCATAGTGAGACAGAAAATATACCTATTAAATACCATTTTCTAAGACAAGTTATTGATGAAGGTGGAGTAGTGGCTATGGAAAAAGGCCATAAAAAGAAAATTTTTGCAAACATGTTCATATAACCAGTTTTGTTTAAAAAGTGAATTGGCATCTGCTTTTTCTTGGCATGCAAGGAAGGTGATGAATATTTTCGGGCATGATATATCAGCTAAATTGTTGTCAAGGTGGAGATTGCTAGAAGTTGCTAACTATTTCCCTATATTCTTAGGACAGTAGCTAAAACTAGTTCTTATGGTTTAAAAAATACAGGTTGTTATTTATCCATGTAGGCTTGTAGAAGCAATATGAACACATAAACAAATGGAGAATATGTTGAATGGTTGGTGTATATCTGTGAGTTGGTTGTTTTAAATCTCCCTTGAATGATAAAAATATGGAGTTGTCTTTAGTGTGACTTTTTGGACTTTCCGGTGCTAGAATCCGAGGGAAAACATTGAGGTGAAAAGCTAATTTGTGTTATTTAAACTGGTTTGTTTTTACTATATATATGGATTCAACACCATAAAAAACCCCTAGGGCACTTTGATTGTACAGGGGTTATCCATCAAACTTGTGATTTCAATAAATCCCTACAGAATTTTAGAAAAATTTGACCAGAAAAAATTCTTATGAGATTTTAGAGAAATTTCACAAAAAAACGGACTAGAAAAATTTCCAAAAAATTTCACTAAAAACAACTCTTAAAAATATTGATTATCATTACAACGTAAATATTTCTCTCACGGAAATTTTTTACTGTCAAATGTCACATTCTGATTTTGATTATTTTGCGATTTTGTTTATTTACCATTATTTTTAGCAATTAAATCTATTTCCAGATTATGCTTTTGTTGCTCCATTCAAGAATATGACGTCTCAGCATAGTCCACAATGAATTAATGTCGTGGATGAAATTGGTTTGTATAGTCAAAAAAAGTGAGCCGCGTGCGGGTTTGTATTTCGCAAAGATATTAATTATAGTAACAACAAACATCCACACTTGTGTGTCAACTTTTAAATCCATGACATTTAAAGAACGTGGACCTCCCAGATTAGGGTTGGAGATAACGTAGGGCGAGACTTTTCTTGCTTTTCCATTAGAAACAAGGGATAGTCTACTCTTATAACAAATGATTGTTTTCTAGTAATAAATGAGCTGAATTCAGTTAAATTTTTGAATTTTATTTCTTGCTTCTCTAAATTATTCCACGTATATGGCTTACATTCAAAATCGCGATAAAACGATACACGGAAAATATCAATAAAAACAAGGCATACTGTTATAACAAAAGATTCTCTTCCTGTAAAAACCGAGTTGAATTTAGTTAAAATTTTAATGTACACTTGATAGGAATTTTAGAGTAATGAAAAATTTACAAAATCATTAAAAAATACTTGTATATTACAGAGGTAGCCTATTTCTATCCACAATATTCTTTTTATTTTAGATATGTCATGATTTTTATGGTTGGATTAATTTATTTTTTAGATAATATTATTTATATTTTCTATATCTAGTGAATGTTATTAGTGTATTTATTTATAATTATGTTTTAGTTATATAAGGAAAGCGAGATTTTTTTGGGCTATAATATTAATCTTTTGAGTTTTTAATTCATGGGTTTATAATATTAAATTTTGGGTTTACTAATCTCTTGGATTTTTAATATTAATTTCTTAAGTTTATATATTAATAATTCGTTGATTTCATTAATATCTTGGGTTCATCATATTAATCTTTGGGTTTATAATATTAATTTTTTTGGTTTTTAGTCTTAGAGTTTATAATATTAATCATTTTGGTTTATTGATCACTTGAGTTTATAATCTCTCTGGTTTATAATATTAATCCCTTGAATTTAGAATATTGATAATTCCTCAAGTTTATCAATTCTTTGAGTTTGTAATATTAATTATTTTATTATTAATTAAATTTAATCTTATTAGTTAATTATTGTTATTATTAATTATTAATTAATATTAGTAGTATTATTATTAATGATGATGATTAACGTCCACTAAGACCAATGTGGTCTATCTGACCCTAAGAAAAGAGAGTCTAATTGTCATTCTTCAAAATCTTGTTTCTCTGATCGAAGAGTAGCGAAAGAAGCATTCCAATCTCGCTATAGTTGGGTTGGCTTAATAATTCAAGAAGATTGGAGGTGCGGCTAATGATAGGGAATTGAGAGCAGATGTGTGCAAGAGCCGAGCAATCTAAAAGGAAGTGTTTTCATCTTCCACCTTCCTAGAATCACAAATGTGACAAATTCTAACGTCTGAGGGAGCCTTGGGAGTAGACCACCATCCATTCTCACTGTGAAGCTCATGAGAGTTAGTTCTAATCCTAGCAATGTTCATTTTCTTCTTGGTATTAGTCAACATAGAGAGTTAATTATGGTTATCGAGGGATTGATCACCTCTTTATAGTACCTTAGCTTCCTTTTACCCTCCAACTCCTTAGTATCCCACATCTTGTCCTTAAAACTGTAGGTAATAGTATCTTTGATAATGTCCTTGCTTCCCACGATGGTATTGTCCTTAATCCCCCAAAGGTTGAGCCAAGACCGAGCATCCTAATGCCACCCGTGCTTGAGGCATAGGTGGGGGTTTTGACTAAAGGTAGAAGCAATTTTTTGGAGCCTCTTCAGTTCCATATTGTGTAGCTTCTTCTTATACATCAGATATCTAAACATAGTCATACTTTCAATGGGGAACAAGCCAACTTCGATCAAGAGGATAAGATAGGGAGTATTTCCCTTGATCTTGAGGTTATAGGTTATGAATTTCTTTTGGATCATCTCAATCTTTCTCCACAACTCTTGATCCAAGTGGATGTTGGTGGCCACTTACCTATCCCACTTGGACCCCCACCACTGTCTCTTTCAGTATTTCAGCTTCCTTAATTGTAGCATACTTTACTATTTTTAGCAGTTTTTCGGGTCCTAAACTTTCGGAGTCGTTTTGAGGCCCTAAACGATGTTTTTTTGGCAATTTACCGCCAACGATTTTTTGTTAAAATCATATTTTTCGTTGTAGTCCTCAAAGATATCTTTCCAACAGGGTATCATGCACACCAAACGAAAATAATACGAGCAAATCATGACCCCGGGAAGTTGGTTGTCTAACTAACCCCAACAGGGCCCATAAACTCTTGGTGTTACATCTCCTCGGGTTAGGTTTTTGGTTTTTTAGGGTTTTCTCTTATTGTTCAATAATAGAAAAGCCCTTGAGCCTCATTATAACATAGTTCAGAGGAATGTGGCCATCACATCTCTTCTCAGAGGTAAGCTACCATCACCGAGCTAGTCTCATTTCCATATTGTTTGTAAGCATATTTCATTATTTGATATTAATCAAAAGGGAAGTGTTATTTTTGCTGCATCTCTCTATTTATGGTTATTTCTGTACTTTATTGTGTTCCTTCATAAATCCAAATCAACTCCCTAGATATACTACACCCGCAAACTTCACATCCGTATAAGATAACAAGGGTGATGAAAGTCTCAAAGAGGAATGTTTTTTTTTACTCCAAATTTAAAGATCAGCTGACTTAGCTCCTAATAAGCTTTCCAACCTCTAATAATTATTTTCTCAATGTTATAATTCTAGCTGCACTGATGAGAAAAGTCAATACCCAAATATTTATAAGAAGAAACTTGCTCAAGACAATGGTTATCATAGACGATACTACCATAGGTAATCTTTCTAGATTTAATGATCATGACTTTAGTCTTTTTGGTATTAAATTTCATACCCATCTTGGAGTAGTAGACATGAAGAGTCTTAAGTTGCTTGTTTAGGTCCTCATGGCTCCTTGCAAGAAGAACGATATCATCAACATAAAGGAGAAGAGTAATGATAATACCAGCAAGTTCGGTTCCTTTGCAACCCACAATTTCTAGAAAATCCTCTAGTTTATTGATGTAAATGCCAAGAATGGTAGGGGAAAGGGGACAACCTTGCTTAACCCTGATATTACATTTAATACCTTTAGACCACCCTTCATTGGTCCTAAGCTTGGCAATGACAGCCTTGTAGAGGTAGATCACAACAATCCTTAGTTCAGGAGGAACCACGATCTCTTCAGCCTCACCCAAAGCTTATCTTTGGGGACAACGTTGAAATTTTTTCTAAAGTCCACAAAACAACAAAAGAGATCGGTTTTAATATTGCGACATTCCTTTGTGATAATCATAAGGGTGATAAGGTGGTCGATGGTCGAGTGATGTCTCCTAAAACCAGGTTGCCCTTTAGCTCTTTTACCCTGGTTCTCAAGCCGAAAGCTAAGCTTTTTTTCCAGAATGAGCCCATAAAGCTTGGCTAGGATGTGGCTAATCATAATGGTCATGTAGTCAGAGGGTAATATTTTGTCCCCATTTTTGAAGATAGGCACAATAAGGCTTTGTGTCCAAAGCTTATGGAAGCCATGTTTTACAGCCAAATTAAGAAGCTTGTGGAGATGAGGAATGAGGATATATTTTTCCATTTTAAAGATATCAACTTGCTAACCTTCAATATCTTTGGATTTCCCATTAGCGAGCTTATTAATCCCAAACTCAATGTCTTCCAGAGGAAAAATATCATCCTTAATAGGAGTGTTTAAGATGGTTCCCATGGTGTCTGAAGAGTCATACAACTGCTTAAGATAGTTAACCCAATTTTCCGGGGAGATAGAATGATTATCTTTAGTTTTACGAACAAGCACATTCAACCAAAACTTTCTGGGTACAACTTTAGAAAGGTAGAGAAGATTCTCTTGTCTCATTGGAAAAGCACACAGGGAAATCCAAAGGGCAAGGGCATCTCTAGGCAGCATGCCTGAGGTTGCCACCAGAATGATAAATGTGCTTAACTATAGGACAAGCTCTCAGCTGATCAAAATGGGAATTTCCAACAGGACTGAGACCATTTCAATGGTCAAAAGGGTCCTGACACTAAGAAACCTGGTACAGACCTTAAAAAGAAGAAGCCAGGATATGCAGGCATACATCAATAAATTCCAGGACAAGTTCATGGCATTGCAGAACAGAGGCCTTCCTAGCTTGATGGAGCCCTCAGGAAAACTACTTTCACATGAAAAATATGCCAAGAGGGTCAACACATTTGCTGCTAATCAGATTGCAGAAAAGGCCAGCACATCAACAGAAACAGGGCCAACATCAGGACAAACCCTTTTCAACAGGGTGGAGAGCTTATTCTTTATTATGAATGAAATTACTCACTTGTTTGATGAGCCTCCCAATTTTTATAAGTATACAAAGGCAGATGAGACCATAGGGTAAATTTTGAGGCATCAATTGCCTACACAGGAAGTCTGGAATAGTTTGATACAATTACTGCTAAATCAAAGCCAGTAATTATGTTTTTTCCTTTTGAAAATTTTAAATTGTCATGCACAGGAAAATAAGGATATATCAGCATGTATGCAGAGAGAGGCTGAGCCAACTCAGCACAACCATTCGACCACCACAGCAGCACTGGCAGTCACCGGTGACAGGGCCGAAAAGCT